>CAUYSK010023396.1:0-92817 GCA_963575035.1 Avahi laniger | reverse complement strand
ACCCTCATCAAAAAGTGGGAAAATGACTGGAACAGAAGTTCTTGAAAAGAAGATAGACAAATCACCAAAAAACATATGAAAAACTGCTCAACATCACTAATCATCAGAGAAATGCAAATTAAAACTACTATAACATACCACCTTACCCTAATCAGAATAGCCATTATTAAAAAGTCAAAAAACAATAGGTGCTGTCACAGATGCACAGAGAAAGAAACATTGATACACTGGTGGGACTGCAAATTAGTAGAACCTCTATGGAAAACAGTATGGAAAGTCCTCAAAGAGACAAATGTAGACCTACCATTTTATCCAGCAATCCCACTCCAGGGTATCTACCCAAAGGAAATGAAGTCATTTTATCCTGCACTCGAATGTTTATCACAGCACAATTCACAATTGCAAAGATGTGGAATCAACGTAAGTGCCCTTCAATTCATGAGGGGACAAAAATGTGTGTATATGTATGTGTGTATGTGTATATGTATATGTGTGTGTGTGTGTCTGTATGTATATATCATGAAATACTATTCAGTCATAAAAAGGAATGAAATACCAGCCTGAGCAACAGTGAGACCCAGTCTCTAAAACAGAAATAGAAAAATAAGCCAGGCATGGTGGCATGTCCCTGCAGTCCCAACTACTCAGGAGGCTGAGACAGGAGGATCACTTGAGCCCCGGAGTGTGAGGTTGCAGTGAGCTATAATCATGCCACTGCCTTCTGTCCCAGATAACAGAGCAAGACCCTATCTCTAAAAAAAAAAAGGATTAAACTAATGTCATTTGCAGCAATGTGGAGGGAACGGGACACTATTATCCTAAGTGACCAGCTCAGGAATGGAAAACCAAAAATCATGTGTTCTCACTAATAAGTGCGAGCTACTAGATGCATATAGATGGGCACGAAGTGATATAAAGGACATGACAAACCAAGAAGTGGGGGAGGGAGGGAGAGTGGGTGTAGGATAAAAACTTGCCCACAATGAACAACACTATTCTGGTGATGGACACACCAAAACCCCTAACTTCAGCATTATACAAGACATCCATGTAACAAAAACACTTGTACCACTTTCATTAGTATTTTGAAATAAAAACAATAACATTGTACTGAAAGTTCTATCCAGAACATTTAGATAAGAACAGGAAATAAAAGGCATTCATATGTGAAACAAAAGTAAAACTATTCACAGATTCGAAATCACATGATCTTAAATATAGAAAATCCAAAGGAATTCAAAAAAATAATTTGAGCTAGCAAACAAATACAGCCAAATCACAGAACAACATATCAATACACAGAAATCTATTTTATGTCTATATACTAGTAATCAACAACCTGGAAATAAAATTAAGAAAAAAATTCCATTTGAATATCAACAGCAATAATCCAGTTAGGAAAAAACTTAACCAGCGTGCAAACCTGTATGTTGAAAATTACAAAATATTACTGAAAAAAATTAAAGAAAATCTACATAAATGTAAAGACACTCCATGTTCATGGACTGGAGATTTAATATGTTTGAACATGGGCATACTACGCAAAGTGATCTCAAACTCAATGCAATTCCTACAAAAATCCAAAAAGGCCCTTTGGCAGAAATGGGTGAACTGATCCAAACATTCAAATGGAATTTTAAGGGAACACAAATAAACAAAACATTCTTGAAACAGAAAGACACACTTGGAGGTTCACATTTCTCAATATTAAATCTTAAACCTTACTACAAAGCAACAGCAATCAAAACGGGATGATACTGGCATGAGGGTACACATATAGACCAATGGAATTCAACTGAGATTCCAGAAATAATTCCATACCTTTATGGTCCATTGATTGTAAACAAGGCCTGAGGTCATTAAATTCAACAACTGATGTCAGAGAACTATCCACATGCACAGGAATGAAACTATACCCTTACATCACACCACACAGAAAAATTTAACTCAAAATGGTCCAAAGGCCTAACCGTAAGAGATAAAAACATAAACTCTAGAAGAAAACATGGAGATAAACCTTCATAACATTGGGTTTAACAATGGTTTCTTAGATCTGACACCATAAGCACAGCAAGCAAAGAAAATATTTACTCAAAATTAAAAACTTTTGGGAATCCAAACACACCACCAAGAAGGTGACAACCCACCGAAGCATGTTATATATCTGACGAGGGTGTATTATCCTGAATATATAAGTAACTTTTAAGACTCAACAGCAAAAATACTAACAACCCAATTATAAAATGGACAGAGAGCTTAAAATAAACACTACACAGAAAAAGACAAGCAAATGGCCAACAAGCACAAGAGAAGATACTAAACATTATTAGTTATTATGGAAATTCTAATTCCAAACACAATGACGTACTCACTCACACACACTAGAAAGGCTATTGTTATAGATATGTGTTGGCAAGGATGGAGAAAAACTAGATACCCTTACACACTGCTTGTAGGAATATACAATGGTACAGCCTGTGTGTAAAATAGTTGAATGTTCCCTCAAAAATTTACAAGTAGAATGACCATGGCTCAAAATTCCAACATGAGGTATATACTGCAAAGATTAGAAAACAAGTGTTCAAACAAGAACTTGTACATGAATATTTATAGCAGCTCTCTTCATAATAGCCAAGAGGTGCAAACAACCCAAACGTCCATCAACAGATGGATGGATAAGCAAAATTAGATATATCATAACCTGATATATTTATTATTCAGCCATAAAAAGGAAAGAGAAACTAAAATGGAGCAGCTGCTATGGAACACAATATGACAGTACCTCAAAAATTAAGCATGGAACTAACTTACAACACAGTGGAAGAGATTTCACTTCTGGGTATGTACTCAAAAGAACTGAAAGTGGGAACTTGAACACCTATGTTCATGGCAGCATTATTCACTATGACATAAGGTGGAAGTAACACAAGTGTCCACTGACAGATGAGTAGATACATAAAATGTGGTCCATCCACACAATGAAATATTATTCAGCCTTAAAAATGAGGAAATTTTGACATATGTAACAACATGGATGAACCTTGAGTCATTATGCTAAGTGAAACAACCCAGGCACACAAGGAAAAATACAGGATGCTCTACTTATGAGGTACCCAGAGTCGTTTCCAGGGGCTGGGGGAAGAGAAAATAGGAAGTGGGTGTTTAGTGAGTACAGACTTCCACTTGGGGCAGATGAAAGAAATTCTACAGATGGATGGTGGTGATGGTTACACAACAATGTGCACATGGTTAATGACAGTGAAGTGTGCACTTAAAAATGGTTAAAATGGTGAATGCTGTACATATTTAATCATACAGAAAAAAGGAAAGAAGTACTGATGTATGTTACAACATGGATGAATCTTGAAAACGTCCTAAGTGAAAGAAACCAGGCACAAAAGGCCACATATTTTATGAGTCCATTATATGAAATGTCTGGAGCAGGCAAATCCACAGAGATGAAAAATAGATTAGTACTTGCCAGGGGATTGGGGGACAGGGAAAGGAAAGTGACTTTGTAATGGGTTCTGAGTTTCCTTTGGAGGAAAAAAAGAAATATCTGGAACTAGTAATAAATAGATGGTTGCACAACACTGCCAATGTACGACATTCCATTGAATTATATATTTACAAATGGTTAAAATGCTGA
Source organism: Avahi laniger (assembly GCA_963575035.1). NCBI lineage: Eukaryota > Metazoa > Chordata > Mammalia > Primates > Indriidae > Avahi > Avahi laniger. The sequence continues at coordinate 89,168 of CAUYSK010023396.1, read as the reverse complement.
AATTTTAAAAGGTGCTTTCAAATAGTTATCTACATTATCATAATATGGACTAGGATTTTATCACTTAACTATATTGACTGGTGATGTAAACATAAGTGTTTAAACCTGAAATACCTTGCAACTGCTGGACACACACATGCACACACACACGGCTAGAGAATACAGCAAGATAATACATGGTTCAGTAAATTCTTATGAAATTTCCATGATCAATTGGGCCATTTGCCTTTCATTAGGCAGTGAGATTTAATTTTTCTTTACTAATTATCCCAAATATGAACTCTGTTTTTAGCTACTATTTCCTTGGTTTATATATTAATTGAAGGTGATTCTTATAGATGATACACCAAATAATAAATTTTTTTATCTTTAGAAAAATCACATTATCAACTTTTCTACTGTTAGATATTACAAACTGCTGTGACTTTAAGGATCTAGCTGGACAAAACCTTAGAAAATCTGCTAAGCATGTCCACTGGGTAGATACGTTGAGGGAATCTGAATAAAAACCCTGGACACCGAAACCCTGCTGTGTCCCTAAAAGTGACAGCAGAGTACACTGCAGGCAGTTGTGGTGAACTGCATGGGAGAGGGCAGCAGCCAGGAGTGCTCAGTGTCTGGAGACCATGGTCAGTCCTGTGTTGTTTTTCCAAAGCCAGTAGGAAACCACTGGCAAAGTTTTTAACCAGGAGAGTGATGTGATGAGATTTTGAGTCTATAAAGTGGTGTGTTGTCATCGTCAGGTTGAGATCACCAGTGGGGATGGGGGATCTGTGCTGTTCCTGGTGGGCTGCACTGAGAGAGCACAGCATAAACAGAGGGCGTTCCTGCTGGGAACGCAGGGTCTGCGTCTGCTCAGGAGGAAACACTGCCCAGACCCACCTTGGAGTCATGTCTGCTCTTTAGATCTGCCAAGGCTGGGAGACCGAGGGACAGTCTCAGAAACAGTTCCAGAAAAAGAAAACTGGAACCAAAGGGAAAGATGCATTTTTCTTCCAGTTGGGGAAGGCAGTGAAGTGGGCCTATGGATTGGACTGTTACGGAGAAAGGTGTATTTCCTGATTTGGGGGTTAATGGTGGTCATCTGGGAGAATGCTGTTGCTGTAAAACACACAGGAGTACTTACTGTGAAGTAGAAAATCTCACACTGCAATGACACTGGAGACTGTGAAGGCAGGACAAAGAGTACTTTGTGCTGCGATTGCACATTCCCTGGAAGTACGAAATTACTGGAAGGAAAATACTTTTATAAATAACCATGTTAATACACTGTCAGTCAAGCAGAGACAACAAAAAACTTCCTCACAGAGACTGATCTATGACCAGCTCAGCACAGTGGGAACCAAGCACCCAGGTAAGAGCCTGATGTCACATCAGCATGTAGAGACCACTGAATGGACATCACACCCATGGCTGCCACATCTTGAGTGTGGGGGACATCAGTGTGGTGGAAACTGTGGGTTCTGCATTTGCAACTTTCCACACGGACCCCACCCAGAGCACTAAGGATCAGCTACCCCTCATCAAGTGGCTGTGGACAGGAAGGCAGTGCCCCCACAACAGGAGCGGGAAGGTCACACTTACCATCTGGGCCTCAGGTATGTGGACAGGAAGGCCTTGCTCACACTTGGGACCTCAGGTCTGCAGACAGGAAAGTCACACTCACTGTCTGGGCATCAGGTCTGCACATGGGAAGGTCTCACCCACCATCTGTGCCTAAGATCTGGGGCCAGGAAGTCCTCACTGTCCCTCAGGACTCAGGTCTATGAACAGGAAGGTCTGACCTGTTGTCTGCTCCTCAGGTCTGGGGACAGGAAGTTCTCGCTGCCCCTCAGGGACTCATGTCTACGAACAGGAAGGTCTGACCTGCTGTCTGGGCCTCAGGTCTGGGAAAGGGAAGGCCTCACTGCCCTCAGGCCTGAGGACAGGAAGGTCTCACCCACCACCTTGGCCTCAGGTCTACGGACAGGAAGGCAGTGCCCCCGGGGCTGGGACAGGAAGGTGGTACTAACCATCACCTCAGGTCAGGGTACAGAAAGGCTTCACTCACCATTGCCTCAGGTCTGTGGGAAGGAAGGTCACGCTTGCCATCAGGGCCTAGGCTGTCCACAGACAGGTGACACACACAGGGCTATGCTGACATGGTGACACTGCATTCTCTCACGCTAGATGTGACGCCATGGGGCATGACAGGTGGTCTGCTCCCTGCCAGCCGCTGCAGGAACTGCAGCCCTCGGAGCTCAAGGGGTGCTGGTGTCAAGTGCCCTCTCCTGGCCGTGCTATGGAACCAGTTTAATTGTGAGTTCAGCGTATTCAGCCCCAGGATTTGGAAATTCAAACTGAGATGGGTACACTGTCCTGTGTCTTTTAGAAAAACAGTGAGGGAGGGAACAATTAAGTGGAAAACATAGGAAATGAAATAAGTGTACATATAAACTTTACAACTTACATTAAAATTCATTCATAATCATCCCCAAACTTAAGTTACACTGCAAAACTATAATGATTCTAGAAGAAAACATAGAAGAAAATTTATGTGGCCTTGGATTTGGTGATGAGTTTAACACAGGACAGAGAAATCTGATCCACAACAGAAAAAATAATAATATCGCTGTTATTCAAAATTTATACTCTGTGAAACACCAAGTTCAGAGAATAAAAAGACAAGCCACAGAATGATAAGAAATATTTGCAAAATACATATCGGAGGAAAAATTCACATTCTACATATAAAAAGAAGTCTTAAAATTCAACAATAAGAAGGCAAAAACCCAATTAAAAAGGAGTAAAGATCTGAACAGACACGTCACCAAAGAAGATACATAGCTATTAGGAAATAGCAGATTACAACAACGAGATGCCACAGCACACCTACTAGAATTATTAAACTCTAAAAAAAAAAGGATAAACCATTGCTGCAGGAGAGGTAGGAACTCTCATTCGTTGCTGGTAGAATGGATAATGGTATAGTCACTTTGGAAGACAGTGTACAAGACTAGAATGTGCCACCCCAAGATATACCTCTTTTCTGTTGTTATTGTTTTGGACAGGGTCTCTGTCATCCAGGCTGGAGTGTGGTGGCATGATCACAGCTCACTGCCACCCTGAATTTCCAGGCTGGAGCGATCCTCAGCCTCCCAAGTAGCTGGGACTGCAGGCATGAGCCATGAGCCACCGTCAAATAATTTTTTTGTGTGTGTGTACAGACAGGTCCTTGCTATATTGCCCAGGCTAGTCTTGCACTCCTGGGCCTCAGTAAGCGTCCTGCCTTGGCCTCCCAAAGTGTTGGGATTATAGGCATGAGCCACCATGCCCAGCCCAGCAAAAAGATTATTTTGAGCTGATTATTTTGAGACACTACAGACACAGGAGAAGCTCTGAAAACTGGCTAAAAGTTACCTTTTCGTAAGGGAAATTTACATCCATAAAGGAAACCTACCTCCATGTGTAAAGGTGTCTCCCTTTCATACCAAGAAGAGAAGGATGACTACATCATGAGAGATTCTTATCAATGCAGAAAGCACCACTTAAGTCTGAACAACAAACCTTGTTCTTGTTTACCTTGTTTTTCCTGGTTACCTCCCCACTACTGACCCCCACAACACCTATCCTTTCTTTATTTCGGTTGAAGATAGTACATAAGCCTGAACTCAAAGCCACCTCTTGGAGATTTAGTCATTTTTCCTGGGTATTTCCCATTATTCAGTTATACTAGTTAAAGAATGGTAATGTAAATTAAAATAAAACCTTAAGCCCCATGTCAACTGAATGGACCCTTCTTAGCCAAGCAAACCTCTGAGAAGTCTTAAAACTGAGTTCCAGGAGTTTACATAGAATTGATCAGCATTTATGTTAAAAACTAAACAAAACAGAGATCAGAAGACTAACAAAAGAGATTCCTTGTGACAATAAGATACTAAATTATTAACAGGACCCAACTGCAACCCTAACGCTAACCCTCACAACCCTAACGCCAATCCTAAATTCTAAACGCTAACCCTAATCCCTAACACCATCCCCTAACCCGACACAAACCTGTAACACCAACCCTAACCTCTAACCACTAACCACCAAGCCCCAACCCCAACCCTATCCCCTACCCTCACCTTCATACTGACCCTGACCCCAATCCTAAACCCTAACCACAACACCAACCCCTAAACCATAAATCCTAATCCCTAATCCCTAAACCTAACCCCTATACCCAACCCTACCCCCTACCCTGTACCCTCACCATAAACCCTAAACCCTAACCCCCCACCCTAACCCAGACATGACCCCTACCTATACCCCAGACCCTCATGTCATGTTGGACACCAGCACAACCCCAACCCTAAACCCTAACCCTAACCCCTAAGCCTAACCCTAATATTCTAAATCTAAACTTAACCCTAATCCCTAACCCTAACCTTAACTCTAATTTTCTATCACTAACTGTAATATTCTAACCCTAGCTTCCTAACCTTAACCCCCTAACCCTCTAGGCCTTACCCCTCCTCACCCAAATCCTAACTCTAACCCAGTGCTCCTAACCCTAACTGTAGGCCTATCTCTAACCTTCATCCTAATCGTAAGCCTCCAACACTAACTCTAACTACCTAACGCTAAACGTAACCATACCCTAACCCTACCCTTAATCTCCTGTAACCATACCTCTAATCCTACCCTTAACCTCCTCACCGTATTCTACCACTACACCAACAAAACCACTATACTGCTAACTCGAACCCCCTAATCTTATAACCCCAACCATAACCTTTTAATGCTAATCCTACCCCAAAACCAACCTCTATCCTACTCCTCACCTTAACCATAATGCCAACCCATACCAAAGAAAACAAAAGCATGACATCATAAGGACATAGAACTACACACCAATATCTTTTCTCAACATAGATGTGTACTTTTTTTTTTTTTTTGAGACAAAGTCTCCCTCTGTTGCCCGGGCTAGAGTGCTGTGGCGTCAGCCTAGCTCACAGCAACCTCAAATTCCTGAGCACTAGCGATCCTCCTGCCTCAGCCTCCCAGGTAGCTGGGACTACAGGCACATGCCACCGTGCCTGGCTAATATTTTCTATTTTTAGTTGTTTTGGCTAATTTCTTTCTATTTTCAGTAGAGATGGGGTCTCACTCTTGCTCAGGCTGGTCTCAAACTCCTGAGCTGAAGCAATCCTCCTGCCTCGGCCTCCCAGAGTGCTAGGATTACAAGCATGCGCCACTGCACCCAGCCAGATGTGTACTTTTAACAAAGTAATAGTACAGTTACTCACAGTCACCATTCAATAATGGAAGAGGATTGGTTCTTGCACTATTTCCATTACCAACATCCTGGCATCCTCACGTCCTGCTTACAGTCCTGTGCAACCTGTGGATTTGAAAAAGTCCTTTGTATACTGAGATTTTACATCCCCCAAATACTACCTTTTTGAACCTTTTTAGGTTGTGGATTGAGAAACCCTCCAATATAGAGAGATCCAAATGTATCTATTTTTAAAATTTGCATATAGGTGGAGCTATACTGTTCAAATCCATGTAGTTTAAAGGTCAACTGTACAACACATGGAAAGGATTATACACCAAGATCCAGAGGCCTTTATCCAAGAAAATCAAGAATGGTTCAACATGCTAAAGTCATCTATGTAACGCACCATATTAGCACAATGAAGGAAAAATATCACATCATCGTATCAATTCTTACAGAAAGAGCTTCAAACAAAATCCAACACCATTTTATTATCTAAAAACCCAAGTTAGGAATAGAAGGAAATTTTATCAACATGTTAAAAAGCATTTATGCAAAACACATAGCAAACCCCATCTCAATAGTAAGCACCAACAGCTTTACTGCTGAGATCAGGAACTAGGCAAACACACTCACTTTCACTTCTGTATTAAGGTTATACTGAGCAAGAAATCTACAGGTGTCACATTACCTGACTTCAAATTATACTACAAGGCTATAGTAACCAGAACAGCATAGTAGTGGTATAAAAATTAGGACATAGATCAAGGGAACAAAACAAAACAAAAAAAAAAAAAAAAAAAAAAAAGCTTTCCTTTCTTTGCTGTCAAGATATAAAGGCAAACCATTTTTACACCACAGAAAAATGGAATCTTTTTGACAATTGCAAGCATTCAACACAATGGTTGGATAACGATGAAGTGCTGAAACACTGTCCATAACCGAATATTCATCAACAAAAGCTAATGGTGTCTGTCTGGTGGTCCAGCGCTGGTATTATTCACTACAGCTTCATGAAACCTGGTCGATAGATTAAAGTGGATGTCTACTGCAACCAACTGGATGAATTGATGAGAAGGCTTGTGATTAAGCAGCCAAGATTGGTCACTAGAGATGGGCCAATCCTCTTGCATGACAATGCTAGTCCACATGTCACACAAATAATGCTGCTCAAACTACAGAAGGTAGATTTGGAAACTTTCTGTCCTCCACCATATTCACCAGACCTTGCACCAACTGACTACCACTTCTTCCAGGGTTTGGACCACTTCATGCAAGGAAAAATATTCAGTTCTCAACAAGCTGTGGAAAATGCCTTTCACGATTTCATCGCCACTCGCTCTACAGGCTTCTTTGCTGCTGGCATAAGTAAGCTACCATTAAGATGGCAAAAGAGTGTCGATAGTTTGGGCACATACTTTGATTATTTGTATTATTTCTTGTTTGAGATATAATAAACTAAATCTTTGATTCAAAATTGAACATTTCATATTTAATGACCTAATATGAATATGATAAAATACATGGACATTTATAATGAAACATCAAAGTCAAATATTCAAATTGTATTTGTACTCATTTTATTTTTTCACACTTCTAAGGCTTGAGATCTTGAAAGCAGTCCTTTAACACCAGGAGTTGGCAAAATATGGACCATAAGCTAAATTTGGCTCTCTGCCTATTGTACAGTCTTCACTTGAGACTATTGTTTACATTTTTAAATGATTGGGGAAAAATAAAAGATATTGCATGATATCTGAAAAGTATATGAAATTCCAAATCCATTATCCATAAATAAACTTTTATTAAAACATAACCATGCTCATTTGTTTATATATTGTCTATGGCTTCTTTCACACTACATCAGCAGACTTGACTATTTGAGACAGAGAATATAAAGTCCACAATACTGAAACTATTTTCTGTCTGGCCCTTTACAAGAAAGGTTCATCAGCTTGTGTTTTAGTACATAGTGGACTAGGGAAAAGATAACATTGTTATCTAGGCATATGGTTTTGAAAGTGATTGATAGAAGCAGCTGAAAAACTAAAATATTTTTTGTGTCATATTACATATTTCTGCTCTTCTACCTTAAATAAATGTGAAATAAGCCTATATTGAAGCTTTTCTCAGTGGGTTTACACACAGTCTTCCATTTAAAAATCTGGCAATATCATACTGAATAAATGAATCTGAGATGCATGCACATTTCACCTGTTGAATGGTATTCTCATGGCTCAAATAATTTTGCAAGCTTATTTCATGAATGTACTAATTGAAAAATTTAAATCACAGATAGTTTGTTGATATAGTGAAAATATATTTCTTGTCTTCCCAGTAGGCTTTCCTTAAAGATTCATACTTACCCTATTCTATGTAGATGATCAATGATTACATTAGGCCAATTAGAGTCAGGGCATTGTGTTTTGTCATGCAGAAAAGATTTGTTTTTTTCTTTCTTTCTGAGATCTTGACTTCTGAGAAAAATATATAGTGTTCCATGTGCCAGTATACCCTACTTACGTGTTCAGCTGCATTCAATAATAGAGAATAAGCCCCACACTCAGAGAGAAGGCCTGAAAGTAAGAAAATAAAGGATTAGAGGTCTAAGAACATTTTTTAAATCCCTGGTACAAGGAGTTCCTGGAAGAAGCAAATCACTGGATATCTTACACATGTGAGTGCATTTAATCATCTGTCTTTTTGCCTTAAAATCATCTCATTGTAATTTGGATTTTGATTCATGTAAACAATTCTTACTGAGTCAGAGTCTAGATTTGTATTTACCCTTTCAGGATTTTCCCTCTTTCATAATTTTCTGAATATGAAAAAAAAAGCTCTTTAAACTATGTTTAAACAGAAAGAGCTCCTACCAATTTGTCAAAACTGTTTCCTGAGACACAATATGATATTGTAATAATTAATGTAGTTTATATAATGGCTTTTCTTTAGTTTGATCATCTCCATTTATTTATGATATAGTAAAATATGTATTTGATTAGTTTCTGATTTTTTCCAATGTTCTTATGAGCCTATAATCAGAAAACCAATTTGAAAACATATAGAAGGGTAGAACAATTCATGGGTTACATTAGTTTTTCATTGGTTTGTAAAAGCAACAATTCTTTTGTCTCTACTTTATTATTTATGTCTATTGTGTGTTATGTCCTTATCTGAAAGTGTGTCACAAGACTATGTTGCATTTATTGGCAATTAGAAAAGATGTAACACAGAAAGGGCATCATAACAACATGTCAGCAATCTGATTTTCTAACTTCTAATACTCCTGATTGATATGTATTTGGACTTCACATAGCTCAAAATAAATACACAGAGATAGCTTGTTAGTGAACCAAACCAAAGAATGTTGAAGACCACAGAAATACAAATTTGGAGCTAATTTGTTAGTCTGGTATGTATGTCCTTTTTCAATAATGACTTACTTATCAAGATAGTTTATGAGAACTCATGCTTCTCATAGAAAACATAATAAGAAATTTTGAATTTTTCACTTCTTCACAATACTAATGATCTTTATTTCACTGAATCTAGTTTTCTAACACAGAATAAAATGTTCTGGGAAGGATTAGTCAAAGTCCATTTTGCTATGTATAGTTGGGAATTCATCTTTTAAGAAAATATATAAACAAACTTGGAGCCAGTTTTCCTTATAAACAGACAGTGTAGTAAATAAAATAATACGTTGTTTCTTACAGTTTTAATCTTCAGAAAGTTTTAATCATATACAGTATGGTATAAAAGAAAATAATTTTAATATGTGAAGTAGTTTTGTGGTAGATTCCTGTAATATTATGTGATCCATTTCCAAATCTCTGCTCAGACCTACTAGAACTTGAAACACAGAATGGAGTAAATTACTTGGAAAGTTCTTTTTACTAAAATATGCATACTCATGTACAACACACATGCACGCCCACCTGTGCTCACACAAGTCTGTTCTTGAAAGAAAAATGAAAAAGTAGAGAGGAAGTGCCAGTTACAGACAGTAAAAGAAATTTATAGCTTTTTAAAAATATTACATCACTCAGGCTATATATGGGGTAATAAATATCAAATAATTACTTTTTATTCATAAATTTGGGAAAATCAATTCAATATTATTAGTTAAAATATTGTGATTTGATTTGATAACACACAACCTATATATTGCATTGACAGGGATAAACAAAAGCATAAAACAAAGTGACATATTGCAAGATGGATGCAAATAGAATTTTAAAAATAGCATCCGTAAGTATTTGTATAAGAGAAAGAAGCAGGTGAATAAGGGTGGCAAGAAATGAAACCAGATTTTTTTTTTCTGATGGTGGAACAATATATGACAGAAAGTAAAGATGGATTTTTTTCTTTTTAGTTTAAGTTTTGGCTGATGCCTCAAACATCAAGAAAAATTGAAGAGGTGCAAAGTACCCTTAGATCCTGAACTAAAGAGAGGACCAACGTATCAAAGGCATACAAAGAAAAACCATGAAATGAATTCTGTTACTTTTACATAAGAATTGAAGGTTAAAAAATTCAGTTAGGAAAGATGATTTCATATTTCTGGCTTCCATCTTCTCTTTGGGAATGGAAAAGGATGCTTTTCCCTTTTCTGAAAACAAATGTAGAGACGCTTTAAGATAAACACCCCACAGCTTGCTATGTGTTCTCTAAAGTTCAAGAGACACTAGGACACAACTTGGTTTCTGCCAGGACAACTCTTAACATGGAAGTTGCAGAAGGAGCTGCCATTTTTTGGCAATGGAATGAAGAAAGGCAATCCAAGGGCAGTGTGTTTCTCTGTCTTATACAACTCGTATGTTTCTTAAGGACCAAATCAAGAACTGGGCAAGTGAATCTAGGATCATCCTTTCTCTCTCTTTCATCCCATCTGTTCCCACCCAGAGGGAATATCAGATGTACAATTAGATGAGAAGAGAAAAGAAAAAAAGAGGCAACCTTGTTCCATTGGCAGACTTTATGACCTGAGTAAGACTGAGTTGGAATTGGGGAAAAAAAACCTTTAAACTTAATTTAAAGAATCAGTGTTAATGGTAGGCAAATAAGGACTATTTAATTACTAAATTACTTCTTGTGATACTTCTTGTGATCGACACAAGATTAGAAAAGCCATGAGACTTGACCAAAATTTTATTCAAAGACCCAAAAGAGAACTGTCTAGAGCATGGTTTTAAAAGGTCTGTGGAAAAGTTAAATGGTTGTGTGCTGATCCTCAACTAAGTCCCATTTGTTCAATATGACCAAAAAATGTAATGCCTGGGATGTTGTCACATGACAGCACTAAGTGAGACCCTAGAGACCACCTGAGAATGACACTGAAGAAAGTCGGGGGCAAGTAGAAGAGTGATAAATGTATATTGACAACACTTTATGCTAATTCCAAATTTTAAATAGGACTAGTCTTCAATATGAGCTCAAGCTATATCTCCCTTGTGACAAGAAGCAAACCAAAAAACTTGTATCATGTACCTTCCTACTCTGTTAACTGCTTAACTAATCATTTCCTGCAATACCTTCTGTTCTCAGAGATGTAATGAACCACTTAAATACTATCAGAGAACATACTTCTCTCTCTAGTATCACTATGCCTTATAATACTCTCCATATATTTTTTCCTGATTTATTATCTAACTCTTTATTTCTCCTTCTTATGGCCTCAGGTTAGGCTCTTTCATAGTACTTTAAGAATATGGGTATTAATTAATTCCTCCTTTTTTCTCTTTAAACACTCCTACTAATCTATTAGCCTCTTAGCTTAACCTCTATATAAAATGGGCAGCTTTTCTGGGAAAAATAACTAAATAACTAAGTAAATAAATAAACAAACAAACCTCTGAATCTTTTTGACAACTCCATAATAATAATCACTTCTTTTCTGGAGATGAAACTGACCAGGTCTGAAACAGAGAGATAATTTCTTCTGCTGAATTAAGAGATCTAAGAGGCTTCCTTATTCCTACATATTTGGTAAAAAATGAATTTATCGATCAACCCCTCTATGCCAAATACCACACTAGGAATAGGAATTTCATGCATGATGAGTAAAATGGACAAAATATTTACATCAATGGTGCTATAGGAGCAAATGGTGACCCAAAGCTTTCTTAAAATATTTAAACAGAGAGAGAGAGAGAGAAACTTTACAGCTGTGATACCAGATATAAATGAAACATAAACAGTGGTATAAGATCAAAGTATAGGGTACCCGGATAGAAAACTCAGGGGAGTCCCTTCAGAGAAAGGGGTAACTCAGCTGGAACTTCAGTGATATGTAGAAGTTATCCAGGTGTGAAGAAACATGAGCATAACAAGTGAATTTATGGTCTGCTTGAAAGCATTAGGGAAAAGAAACTAAGATTTTTAGAAAAGTTAGAAGGAAATTAAGGAAGGAGCAATTGTACAAGGGATGGGAGTAAGTGACATAAGGTGATAGGAGATATAAAAGTAAGAAAGGGCTAAATCATTAAAGATTTTGTAGATCAAGATAAAGATTCTGAAACATGCTAAGTACAGTGGGTGACAATCATTGAAAAGTTTCAAGCTAGTGAATGAAATGATGAATCGATGTCACATTTACTGATTTTACCTCAATAATATATCTCTAAGTGATTCTATCTTCACCATTCTTGTGGCCACTCTATACATCCTTCTAACAATTCCACTGATTTAGGTCCTTATTGCTTCTCACCTGAACTATTATATAAGACTTCTAAAAGACATATCAAATTTAAATTCTTGTTGAAATACAACTGTGATCATCTCTCTTTCTCCTATTCCGTTATTTTCCTTTAGCTAACATATGTTACCTTATTCCTTAGCTTGATATTCAAAGCTGTCTATTTTTCAGTTCATCTTTTATTTTACATTGCAACTTATGTTGTAGTCAACTTTAACTTCTCATAATTTTCTACACATATTTGCAACTCTCTCTTTCCATCTTTTTGTTTAATCTGTTTCCTATGCTTTTACTCCATTCTTCTCTATGTATTCAGATTTTCTCTGTGAGTGAATATGCAACCTCATTTACAGCAACAATGGATGATGACTCTGGAGGACATTATAAAAAGTGAAATAAGCAAGTCCCAGAAAGACAAATACAGTATGATTCCATTTAGATGAGGTATCTAAAATAGTCAAAAAAAAAATCCATGCTTTAGGATTTGACTCTTGGAAAGCATTTTTTGCATGCTGCTGGTTGTGGAATTGTTTTTCCTGCAAAAAGTTGTCAAGATGCTTGAAGAAGTGGTAGTCGGTTGGTGAGAGGTCAGGTAAATATGGTGGATGAGGCAAAACTTCATAGCTCAATTACTTGAACTTTTGAAGTGTGGAGAAGAATTGGGCCCTTTCTGTTGATCAATGCTGGCTGCAGGCGTTGCAGTTTTTGGTGCATCTAATCAATTTGATGAGCATATTTCTCAGATGTAATGGTTTCCCTGGGGTTCAGAAAGCTGCAGTGGATCAGACTGGCAGTAGACCAAGAAAGAGTGACCATGACCTTTCTTTGGTGCAAGTTTGGCTTTGGGGAATGCTTTGGAGCTTCTTCTCAGTCTAATTACTGAGCTGGTCATCACTGGTTGTCGTATAAAATCCACTTTTCATTACACGTCACAATCTGATCGAGAAATGGTTCATTGTTGTTGTGCAGAAGAAGCGAAGATGACACTTCAAAATGACAATTTTTCTGATTTTTGGTCAGCTCATGAGGCATCCACTTATTGAGCTTTTTCACCTTTTCAGTTTGCTTCAAATGCTGAGGGAGCATAGCATGGTAGAAGTTGAGATCTTCGGCAATTTCTCATGTAGCTGTAAGAGGATCGGATTCGATGATTGCTCTCAATTGGTCATTGTCAACTTCCGATGGCCGATCACTGCGCTACCCATCTTCAAGACTCTTCTTTCCTTTCAAAATATTTTGAACCACTACTGCTCTGTACGTTTGTTAGTAGTTCCTGGGCCAAACACATTGTTGATGTTGGGAATTGTCTCTGCTGCTTTACAACCCATTTGAACTCGAATAAGAAAATCTCTAGAATTTGCTTTTTGTAAAACATCATTTCTGTAGTCTAAAATAAATATAAAATAAACAGCAAGTAATAAATCATTAGCAAAAAAAGATAAAGTGAGAAATGCGCATTACAATGATGTATAGTATAACCACATTTATTTAAGAATGTGTTCCAATGTCAAACAGCAAATTTCAACAATGCTAAGTTCGCAATTACTTTTGCACCAATCTTAAACTGTTGTCCTGCTGTTCACCAAAGGCACATAGGTGGGGAAGGGAAAACCCTCTTCACTTTGATGCTTTCACTGAGTTCCAAGCCTCTCTGGGTTTGATCCACAACACTGTCTTCTCCTTTCTATCTTCCTCTTTCTCAGCTTTGCAGTTTTTTTCTCTGTTGTTTCCCCAGACGTCTCTGTTGCTCTCTCTGTGATCCACATCTGAGCTGTGCCTCTTCTCCACTCTCCTCAGTCCAGTATTCTACCTTCCAGCCAGGATGGTCTGGTAAGTAGTGTCTCTAGTAGGACATATTAGTTTGCTTTATCAAAATAAAAATATTTTTAAAGGAGAAAAAGGAAAGCAGAAAAATAATTACTTTCATTAAACTGTAATATAACACATTCTGATATTTAAAATCACGATCAGTGACAACTTTAATTTTGAAACATAAGGAAGAATAAATGAGTAAATAATTCTACTCAATTCAAATAGCTAGGCACCATATATAAAACAACTTCTTTTCTCTTGATTAGAATGTCATCAGGCTCATTTTTGATCACTCATAAAATGTGAGCCAGGATTGACAGTGTAGAAAACACTGATGAAAGTCACATATGCTCTGTCTGTGTCATGACAGAATAACCTAAGCCAATAAATGAAGGCAAAATATATGTTCCAACAGTTTTAAGATCCTTCACGTTTTATCCAGATATAGAACTAGAAAATTCCAATTAGTCACCATTATTTCAAATTATATTTATTTTCTCTAAGATTTTGGTGTTTAAAAAAAAATCATGTCATTGGAAGTTTAATGAATGTGCTCATATCGGTTTTTAAAAACATTGAACAATATATTTTTTTTCTAGAATAAAAGGCCCTTTGGAAATAAGGTGTCACTATATGTCCACATTACTGTATTTTGACCTATTGATTTTCACTGTTTTGTAATCCATTAGTAGCTTTTAAGGAACACATCCAAAAGAATACACACAACACGGTCAATTCTATTTGCCAAAGAACCCATTCAATTTTATATGGAAAATCATTGAAAATACTATATTTCAGACTTAATAAACTTGTCTACTTACATCCAGATATATTATGTCCAAGACTGTTTTTTGACAAAACATGACATATTGACATAGAAAGAAATTAGATTAAACACACAGAATTTTTTCTTGAAATAACTACTTAGCCAAAAACAAAGCAATGTTACACCCTTCAAAAAATAAATCAAAATAAATTAGAAATCTACATGTAAAATGCAAAACTATTACATTCCTTGAAGACAACATATCAGAAAGATCACCTAGAAGATTCTCATTTGGTGATGACTTTTTACCGACACCAAAGATGCAATCCATGAAACAAAGTATTAATGAGCTGAATTTCATTATAATTAAAAATCTTTACTCTATAAAAGATATTGCCAAGAGAATAAAAAAATAAAGCACAAGAACTCTTAAAACTCAACAATAAGATACTAATTGCGTACATACTGTAACCATTAGTTTAACTCAACAATTGTTCATTAAGAGAACATTACATATTGAAGTCTATGCCAGGTTATTGGGTATAGCAAGATAGATATATTTCTTCTTCTCATCAGAAAATGAAAACAAGAAATATAATTGCTCAACTAAGTTATTAGGACACAGAACACCAGTATTCTATAAAATATTACAGAAGTTCAAAAATACAGTGATGATATTCAGACCCAAGTTAAAGGCACAAAAAAAAGGGTGAATTTCCAGGTGAAAAATACACATGAAATAGACTATATTCACTGGAAATATAACCAGATAAACAAAATTGAACTTACTAAGGGACAGTGCATATGTGATAAGCCACTTTGAGAACAGGGTGGGAAAGTGAAAGGGACAATAAACTGCACAGAGAAATATTTCTGATTAATAAGAAAAATGTTTGATGATGAATACATGTGGTGCTTGTTTTCCCATTCTTGGGATACCTCGCTTAGTAGAATGTGTTCCGGCACTTTCCAGAAGTATATAAGAGGTGCTATATCACCATTGTTTCTTAAAGCTGAATAGTACTCCATGGTATACATATACCACAGTTTATTAATCCACTCATATATTTTAAGTGCACATATAAGAATAACATGTATTAGATGTTGGGCAGGGGGAGGGGGGAGGAGGGGATGGGCCTGTGCACAAACAATGAGTGAGATGTGTAACTCCGGGGGAATGGACACACTTGAAGCCCAGCCTTAGGGGGGAGGGAGGGCAAGGGCATCATACGTAACCTAATCATCTGTACCCCCATAACATGCTGAAATAAAAAAAAAATAAAAAAAGTATTAAAATTTAGTATTTACCAAGTTTGCATTTTATGCCAGGCACTATATTATATTCTACTTCTAAATAGTCCCAAACCAACAGAGACATAGAATCTAATGATCTAATCTTAATTTATATATCAATTGGCTACACATAAAACACAGCATTTGGAAATAAATCTTTCAATATATCATTAAATCACTTTAATATGAATATATAGATATTAAGTTTCCATGTCAACACACTTTATGCAAAGTAACTAATTTCAGTACTCTCCAATTTAATTGGAATCCTTCCAATACAAAAACTTATTTTTAGAGAGATCAAGCACTTAAAAATAATTGCTGACATAAAAATCTTCATAGAGTCCCAGGCATGTATATATTATGTAGATTTGCTGCAATGCACAGCCAAAAACGTTTGTGTCCAGAAGATATAACACAGAAGTGAAGTACCCAAATGTGAACCCACTTCTCTATGATTAAGCATAAGTACACATTGTACCTGAGAGATGACAATAGCCTCACCCATAAACTCAGTTCAAATTTGGAGGAAGTATATAGCATGAATATTAAAGAAAAAAATTTTAGTTGTTAGTTAGTTTAAGCACAGAGCACCAGCATAAATAAGAGAAATTAATTTATAATTATGAACTAATTGAAATAAATTCAGTATGTAAGTTTTTTCATATTTATTATTGATGCCCCGGATTTGAAAGAAGATCATGACCAGTTGGTAAAATCCTATGGGTTACAAATCAGAATAGCAAACATTCTACAGGAAGGGAAATGGAGAGGGAGAGTCATTTTAGGAAGTTTAGATTAAATAAAAGAACATTAAAAAGAAATATGTAAATAGGAAAAAAGAATATAATATTTCAAATGTGAAATTGTTTTGATTACTTCTTGCCAAATTGGTGAACTATCTTAAAAGGGGATTAAATACAGTAACATGAAAATTATGTACATACATAAAAAGTCATATACATTTAGTAATTTATATTGCCACCTAGTATATAATCATATTTGTTCCATTGAAAGAAATATTATTTTCCTAAACATAAAATCAAAATTTGGCTAGATAATCTGGTCCAGAATATAAAAGACCTTTTCTCCTAAGATCTATGCTATCTAATTAGTAAACAGCATTGCCTAATGGTGATTAACACAAAGTATAATTATAAAGTCATGTAAATACAAACAAAATTTGAGAACACACCTTGCAGGTTAGCTCATGTAAAGCAACACAAACCCCTTACTATGCAATTGCTAAAACACAGCTCTAATGAGGACTTCACTAAGAAAATCTCCAAACTCTTTCCTTAGGGATAGCTTTTGAATAGATTATATGTAACATTATAAAAAATTATGACATTCTCTGTCCCTTTAAAAGTAAATTATTAATAATTTAAAATGTAAACTAAATGTTAAGAACCTTGGAAGAAAAGGTTTAGCCCAAAGCCCAGTGGACACAAACCCCCAAGTTATAAATAAGTTTATTCATCACAAAGTTTTGTTCAGATTTCTTTTTCACATATTCATACATTCTATAAACATGCAAATATCCTTTTTCTGTAACATATATTCAGAGGACTCAACCCTCCTAGTGGTTTCACTTTACTGACCCTCTGAAACATTCTATTTTTAATATAGTATAAGTAATATTTAATAACTAGGGTTTCTTATAAAAAGAATAACTTTACCACAAGACTTCTTAACTCCATGGTCTTTTAGCCTTAGCTTAAATATCATCTTCTGATAGCCACCTCCTGGAACTGCCCAGTCCAAATTAAATTTCTTTACATTAATTATCATTTATCGATTACCTGATGTAATTGTCTTTATACCTATTTCTCTATTAAGTTAGTGTTATAAATGTATAGTTTATTTGTCTTTCTCTTCTCTTCTAGATTGTCATCTGCATGAGCAAGCAGTTTGTCTAATATTTTTATTAATACTACTACAGTACATTTCCAACATCTGAAGCAATACTTGGAACATAATAGGAACTATTTTGATGAATGAATAAAAACATTGTAATCACTTTTCTGGTTGGGGCAGAAAATAATGAGAGTGTGGCAGAAAATAACAAAAAAAATACTTTTTAGTTAAGAGAGTGAAATATGTATACATATATATATATACACAAATATAAGTATACATGTACACATGTGTGTATATATTGAATATATATATTTTTCCAGGTTGGTTAAGGCATTATTAGTTTTCTTCATTTAGAGGAGTACTATATGCTTGTTGTTTTCTGCAAATAATAAGTTCCACACATATAAAATATTAATGTTTCAAAAATGTATTTGAAAGATCAAAATATTTCACAGTTATAAATATTTTTTATTATGTGAAATGCCATTCAAGTAAAAACTATATGGTAAGAATCTGTGGCTACATATATTTGGCCACATATAGCATATTACAAAACAGGTAAGGTGGTGGTCTTCACACTATAGACATTGTAGGTTTAATATTTATTGCATAATATTTCCAGAAGATCACAGTAAAATGTATTGACTAAGAGAATGTATTAATATTTGTTACAATAGTCTTATAACAGATGGGAACAAAGAAACTTGAGCAAGGATCACCTTTTTCTCATTTCATAAAATTACAATAAGATCTGAGGTAGCCTTGAAAATTTAGAGCAAGAGGATATAATGCATGAGAGTGCTTAATAAGTCTTTGAACTCATCACTAAATGCATTAATTAAATGTAGCCTTTTATTGTTTAGACTAATGGATCTCTTTAATTATCTAACTTTCTACTACCAGTAAATGGCTCATCTATGGAAGAATGAGACTCTGTTTATCTATTCTAATTACTAATTCCTACAAGAAAAGAAGTGGACCCCTATAATCACGTCCACAGTGGATAGCCTTATCTCCACTGAACATGGTTTATTTGGTCTAACATAGAAACCTGGCCCAGAAAGGCCAGTTCATAGGATAAACTGGGACCCTCAGGATATTTTCTTTTCTTTGTTTCTTTCTTTCAAATTATTTGAATTTGGGATTACTAAAACAGGGTTATGTGGTATTAAATCAGGAAAATGATGTAGAGCCATTTTTTACTATATGCATAGAGGAACAAAATTAATATGCAGAAGAGGAGATAAAGTACCCAGAGAAGAACATGTCACCGTAGAATGAGAAAGACAGTAGAAAACTTCCCTTGGAAACTATTAAATTTCCAGTTACAGTCTACCAAGCTGGAAGGTATTGCACATATTTAAGTTTATGTTTTCATCCAATAAATTAGTGTTTTTTTCTTACACCAATGAAGGTATGTTTCTGTTATTTACACCCAAAGACAGACTAAGACTTTCCTTCATTTCTTTGTATTTGATTTATTTCAAATAGTTCAGTTTTGTCTATACAATATCATGCACATGTATATTAAAATATGCATCAAGAGGATTTCTGAGTTATATATAATTGAGTGAAGACATTTGAGATGTATTATCATAGCTATAAACCATCGAAATACTTTTATTTATGACTTTAAAGTTTTTCTCAGTTTTTGATCATGTATTATAGTAACCAAATACTAGGGAAAGTGGGACAAAATTAGTAAATCTACACATTGTTTAAAACACACACTCTAATTTGTAGTACTATTTGTCACAATAAGTTAATGTATGTTGCAGTATGAAAGTATTGCAGATAGAGACAGGCTTACCTAGTGAAGAGGTTGAGTGAGCATTGTGATTGAATTAATAGAGATGCATTTTTCAAATTCATTGAGCACTTATTCCAGGAACTATGCAAGATGATACGAAAATACAAAAATAAAGAGCTTACGGTTTGACAGAGAGATCTTTTAGTCACATTATTTCATTATAAAATAATTTCTTTATGGAAATAATAGGTTCAAAGCACTTAGCATAGAGTTTGACTCAGTTTGTACTTGCCACATATTAATTTCGTTGGTTTCCACCACTACTTTTAGTACAGACTAATAATTAGGTCTGACTTTTTTTCAGTTCATTCATTTTTCATGAAGTGTTATAGCCCTGATTACTGAGTACCAAGTTAAATATTAGAGTGTGTTTTTTTTTGTTTGTTTGTTTTTGTACAGGGAGAACTACATGGATTTAGGCCCAGCAGATTATAATCTATATTATGTCTACATAAAAATAACTCAAACCTTGAAAATATCCAAAACTTTAAAAATATTGAAAAAATAATTGGAGTAAGAAACATGTATAGAATTTTCAATGAAGCAAGGTAAAGCTTCTTATGCAAAGGAAAATAAAGCATTCAACCACTTAAAAATTTATATTACATACCGTGTATTAAATTAAAATGACTAATATATAATTAATCCTGTTTCATACACTCAAAAATGTGAAAGTCCTCCAAATATATTGGTCACTGAAATTTTCTTTGATAGATATCGTGTTTGAGGAAGTCTCACGATGCTTGAAAATGCACAGGAGGAAGCAACTAACCTAGTATGAGTGGATTTTTGGAAGAATTTGTTGAAAAACCAATTCTTAGATTCATAAATTCTTAGGAGGCAAGTGGTGTAAGGAAGTGTATAAAATTAATAACAATATATAATAATATGTGCTATAATGCAATAATTATAATGTAAAATTATATGTAATAGTAGAACTAGTAGCAGTTGCAAGGCCAGATTGTTTAAAGTGAAGTACCCAGAGTCTAGCCAAGGAAGTGGGAATGGAGCTACAGCCAACAAATTGAACCTCTCAGCAGAAGGTGAGAGTCAGAAAAAGCAATCTGTATGCAAGGGCAAATGAGGGAATAGTAGAGAGTATCACAAAAAGGCTCAGAATGTCTCAGAAATAAGAAAATAGATCAACAGATCAAGATAATAGTCTGGAGCCAAGAACTATTAAAAGACTAAAGGTATTGTTTACCAAAGTCTGATAGGTACTACTCGTAGCTCAAAGTATGATTTAAAATAAACTGATAGAGAATTAAGAAAGACTATGTATGAATTCATACTGTATTTTTAAAAATGCATCTAGCAAAATTATCCAGCACTTTCATGAATTACATTGTTTAGAAAGACAGTGAGGTAGGTGAGGTTGCAGATTCCTTGAATTATAGGGATGTATCCTTTTAAGTCTTTCAAAATTTCAATAACTGAACCAATCATGTAACAGTTTGGTATCAATTATATGAATTATCAATAACAATTCTCAGGTACAGATCTTCAGTATAAAATTTGTCATTATTTTCCATGACAGTTTAAAATGTTACTTCTATGTGATAATAATTTTTTTTTTTTTTTGAGACAGAGTCTTGCTTTGTTGCCCAGGCTAGAGTGAGTGCCGTGGCGTCAGCTTAGCTCACAATAACCTCAAACTCCTGGACTCAAGCAATCCTTCTGCCTCATCCTCCCATGCAGCTGGGACTACAGGTATGCGCCACCATGCCCGATTAATTTTTTCTGTATATTTTTGGTTGTCCGATTAATTTCTTTCTATTTTTAGTAGAGACGGGATCTCGCTTTTGCTCAGGCTGGTCTCGAAATCCTCAGCTCAGAACTATCCGCCTTCCTCGGCCTCCCAGAGTGCTAGGATTACAGGCGTGAGCCACCGCACCCGGCCTGTGATAATAATTATTTACTGTACAAAATTTATATAAATATACAAAGTATAAACTGATAATCAGTCATATCCCACTCTTCTCTTTCATCCCATTTTTGAATGCATACTATATTAGTGATTAGTTTCTAAAAGCATTAGGTAAATATTGAAACTGCCCTTTTCAGCCCTTTTGAAGTGAGTTACAGCTAGGTAATTGAGTACAAGTCAATGGAATGACAGTCAGAGTTGAGTACAAATATCAACCCTGGCTGTCAAGATTTCAGAGGACATAATTTGAAAATATGGTTTCTACTCAATGGAATCCATTTAGGTCACAGAGTCACATTAATAGAGAGCTTCTAGGAACATCAGCATTGGACTTTGCACACATAAGAAGTAAACTTTAATCATTAAACCAGTAAGATGCAAATAGCCTACCTTGACTAATACGTATATTAAGAGAAAATTTCACTGTCAGATGTTCATTATTTGATTCTTTAACACAATATCTAAATGAAGGCCAAAAAATGTATGTAATTCTCTCAACTCCACAATTTAGAGTTCATATTATATTCATATAAATAACATTCTCTCAAGATATACAGTATACACTATATATCCCAAAGCTATGTTTTTTTAAAGATGAAAATAAACTTGTGATTAATAATTATGTCCCAAGTATTTTCAGTGCATTATAAAAAATGAACTAATTCATATAATTTTAATGTAAATATTATTTAAATATCCGGAAAGCAAAAGTATGATTGTTAGTTTGGAAGGAGGACAAACAGGTGGCAGGAATTGGCTAAGGGTGGAAAGGGCGGGAACCGAATTATAGCAAGGAACCAAATTACGGCTAGAAACTGTTCCCTGGTAAGAACACACACAGTAAGGACCTCCTAGTGATATTTAACTGACCTGGGGCTCGTTACCATCTAATTAGCATAACACGGGTGGATTTCATGAAGGATTCCAGGGAAGACACATGTGCAGAAAGGGAAATTGTTACAGAACCAAATTGTTATGTAACCTGTAATATAACCCCAACCTGTCAATCACCCTCAAAGGCAGGAAACAGCAACCAATCCTGCCAGGGGAAAAGCAGGACAAACTAGTGAGCACATAAAAGACATCATGTGCTCAGATTTCCGGTTCTTTGTCCGCTTGTGGAGACTGACCCACTCCTCGCTCTCTGGAATGTATTTTCACTTTGTGACATTTTCTGTAGCTTCCTCCTTCTCTTTAACTTCTTATAACTTCTTTCTCTTTCCTGTAATAAACATTTTATGTGTGGTTGCTCTGTATCTGTGATCACTCTGTCATCAGCTCAACTCAATACCAGTGCTCATGCTTGACACTGGGAACCCAGGAACAGGAAACATCCAGACAGACCTAACATTACAAGATTTTTTTCTGGCAATAGTCAGTTACGATTTTCCTTCTTATCTGTTTGGAACGCATATAGGTATGTGCCATGCATACATGTTTAGTGTATTTGTATTTACATCTTTATTCATTCATATATTCACACAATGATTTAACAGATATTTCGCTGCCTATTATGTTTAATGCTGTGCTTGGAATTAGGTGTGACATAGTAAAGTAAATAGGCAGGTTTCAGCTTGCATTGAGTTTACAGAACAGAGGAGAAAAATGAAATAAAATCAACATACAGGTGTATAATTACACACTGCAAAAATTGTTAAGAAGGAAATGAATAGGGAAGTATGAAAGTATACAAGAAGGGGATATGACTTGGGTTGATCAGAGAATGTCTCCATGATATATGATATCTTAACTGAGGTCCAAATGCTAAGAAAGTATTAACTGAACCAAGAGGGAAGTGGTAGAAAATGTTTTTACACAGAGGAAGGTGACAGTCCAAAGTCACTGGGGAATAAAAAGAATATTTAATTCCAGGAAAATAGAGAGTATGTGGGAGAATGTGTGAGATGAGACTGGAGAAAAGGTCAGGGCCAGAGCTGGCAGGAAACTGCAGGCCATGTTAGGAATTAAATTATATGATCACATCTGCGATTTAAAAATACAATTCTGTCTGCAGTTCGGAGATGAAAAAACTGGTTTATGCAAGTGATTTACAATACATCTGTAGTATTTTAGGTAAGAGATATTTGTAGCTTGGGCTATAGGTGTTTCAAATTAAGAGAAGTAAATGAACTTCACAAATATTTAGAATGTGTAGCAAGTACCCATTATGACACAGATATACTTCTTATCCTATATACTGCTTTTCCTTAGGACATATTTCCTGCTTATAGTATATCTGTGTGCGTGCATTTTCCCACACATGTATTGGGAAGTGCAAGGAATTATGTGAATAAGGGATAAGACAAAATTTGCCAATGAATAGTCACCTACTTGGAGTTTCACTTCCAAACTTGCTTTGGAATATTCAATCAACTCAACTTCTAAACTCCTAATAATGTCATTTCCCCTCTATCAACATGTATTATCTTCCTTAATTTCTTCCACAGATGCCATGGGGGTGTATTATGCCATCTCTGGCAGGGGAAGGGCCTCTTGTGCACTTTGTTGTCCTTAATTTAGGCCTTCAACAAGATGCCCTTCACTTTGCCTGGTCATTAGAGTCCCAGATCTGTATATACTCTGAAGTAAAAGTCTGTTCTATTATAAGGAAAGCAGAACACTTGTTGTAGGTAGTCTTAGATCATTCCAAATCTATTTAGGTGTTTTTCCTCCTTATTATTCTAAAGCTTGCATTTTAAATGGCAACCAGAATGCTTACTTCTGTATTCCTAGCCATTTTTGTTTCTCTGCATTAGTTATTCATCTCTTTCACAACTCACATCTCCAATGTTACCGTTTAAGAAATGTTCCTTACATCATATGATGGATACCCATATCATGTATTCTCCCTGAAAAAGGCTTATTAAAATAAAGTTTATAGTTCAGTGTACTTTATATGCTCCCTAATCCTTCTTCTTAATATGATATGAACTTCTGATATTATCAAGCCTTTTCCTGTTTCTAAAAACCCTGGATTTTAAGATTAGCATTGTGCCATACACACAAATTAAGTCCTATAATTGAGTAGAGACCTATTTTTTTTCAGCCGCATCTGACTTACACAGGATTTAAGGAGTCAAAGCTGGAAAAGGTAGGAGTACATAATGGAATTAAATTTCCATGTAATAAAACAGTAAATGTGTTTAATATCTCAACATATATTTCTGGTTATATCTTTTCCTCTTTCTAAGAATGTTATTCTCTTTCTTCACAAGATGGCATCTGGATATTTAGCAAAGCTTAGATACCTTCAAGTAGGTTGGGGAAAAAGTCCATGGTTCACATAGCAAACTCATATGCTACTCTGTTTAAATGTTTCCTTTCAACACCCTCTTGATTACTGGGCTGGAGTTGACTAATACATAGTTCTTACCTTGTTTCTGATCCACTCTTCTCAGCACTTCAACTGTTTATATATACATCTTTCTAAGATTTTTGTCATTATTGAGGTGGCTGCATAGCTACCATGATTAAAGAGGAGAGAAAGTTGAGGGCAAGACATAAGGAGACACTTAGAAAATATTTTGCTTGTCTGTATACGTGATTAAAGTAATTCTGTTTATATTAGAACATTCTAAGAGGGGTAATGTTACATGTAAACATCAATCACCTTTAGAACATATTAATATATAAAAAGATTGCATGTAATTATAGATGCTCCCAGGTAAAGGAATTTTTAAAAGTTAGGTCCAATTAAATAAATTACATTTCATTATCTTTTATTATATGCAAGATGAGAAAGACCCATCTTGGGTATATATGCATAGAAGAAGCGGTATTACAACGAAAAACCCAAGTGTATCCAAGGACTAAGAAAGTAATACTGGCAAGATCCTTAGATTAGTGAAAGAGTAATACACATGCATACACACACATACAAAAATACAAGTATCAATATTATTTTTAATCTACCAATTAATAACTTAAGTATGATAACATTTTTCAAAAATGTATTAACAACATACCAATCCTTCAAGTAAACTTTTATTTTGAAAACATTAATGCATTTTAAATAAATAAGTATAATATATTTCAATATTATTGCCATATCCAATTCATTTATTTTTCTAAAACATAATGTACTGATTGATGAAAAAATATCTGAACGGGTCTAAGAATTATTTTTCATTAGGCAAATCTTGCATTTTAAAGCAATATTTTATCCAAAATGCCCCAGTTATCTTGATGAAACATATGGACATTGAAGGCTTCAGGTCATAGGGGAGGAAGAATCTCCTATTTTAGTGAAAAAGCAATACTCAAAAGAGTGAATTTTTTTACATTATGGAAAACAGTATACCAACTGATAACACTTGTTATATTGTATACATTTTAGCCTTTTGAATTATGAACTTTAATCTGAATCAATAATTCTGAACCTTTGAAATTCACTACTGATATTCTAGCTTTTTTATTTTTAAACTCAAGTCAATATAGACTCAATGGACCTATAAGTAAGGTGTTTATACTCCTCATCAGGACAAACTGCCCTCTCCTTCTCAGTATAAATACAGGTTAAGTCTTTAAATTCCTTCAATAGAGTTAAGTGAAGGAGGAAAATGAGTTACATTGTAAAAGACAGTTATGGAACACTAATCTTCAGAGAGAACAGTGGGTATGAACATCATGTAGATATCCAACTGCTAAAATGAATCTTGGTAAAGTGGACGCCAGCTGTGTTATTCCAGATGCCCATTTTCACTTAATGACCATCAGGACAGGAAATAAAGCCATTAGTGAATCTATGTAATGACAGAGAAACCTGTCAGGAAAATCAAGTTTGAAATGTCTAAGTTTGTAAGGTCACATAGACAAAAATGTGACAAAAGAAAAATGTAAACCTTTTTCAATACTCACTTGTCCCTAGTATAGTTTATACGTAATTTAATAAATTAACAGAATATAACAACATAAAATTAAAGTACTCTAAAGCTGGAAGGAGTATTGGTGACTAGCTCACCCTTCTAGCACAAATCCTCTCACATCATGAAGTCTATGTACAATAAACAGGTGACAATTTAGCCTCTACTTGGATAATTCTAAAAATTGAAATTCACTACTTAATGTTTTTAAAAAGTGTTCATCATTAGACAGTATTTGTTTGTAAAAAGTTCTTCTTATTAATTATTTAAAGTCCAAACTCTCTAACTACCTCCACAAAATTTTAACTATACTTTTTGAGGCAAGGAAAAAACATGTTTATTTTTCATATGACAGGGCTTCAAACATTTGGTGCAAGTGTGTGTTGGGGCAGGTAAGATCAGAGCTGTCTTTTTGCATTTGATTTCTAACATCAATATTGCCAATGCCTTGAAAACACTCCTTTTATGAAATGAATAATTATAGAAATCATGGTCAAAGATTTTAACATTCATATGCCTCTCTATATTAGTTTATTTCTAGAACACTAAGTTAATCTATTTCAATTATTTATGTGCATAATTATCAATATTCTTGTCCATAATATTTAATATAATAAAGGATAATATCAACTCTTACCATACTTGGAAACCTTCATATTAACAGTTTAGTTTTGACCTCATTATCAAGGAACAGCTAGCAATATTCTTATTGAAATCACAAAGTTAACAGGATCTAAATCTACCTTGAGCAATTTTTGTCTCATTAGGTCACACTATTTTAAGGGTCGATGCATGTCAAATTGATAGAAAGAACTAAGTGACATAAAAAGGAGATAAATTTTTGTGCTATTATACAATTTGGATTTATTTACAGTTTTGAGTCTCAAACTTTCTGTCTCCCTGTTTCTCTCTCTCAGAGAGAGAGAGATAGATAGAGAGAAACACAGAGAGACAGAGAGAGAAAGTTTAAGATTCCCAAATTGCATGTTTTGAATTGGCCATGTAATGAATCTATAAGTCAGATTGTGTACTCTGCCCACCTTTTGTGCCACCACGAATTTCTTGATGTTAGAGAAGAATGTTGGCAGTTTTTCTTTTGTACCATGACAGAGTGAAGGAAAATCATCTATGCATATATTTATTTATGAGACATGTGCCTTCGTATTTATGTATGCATATCTATCACTGTGCGTGCAAAGTATCATGAACAGGAAGTAAACTTTGGGAAATACCGAAAAGATGGAAAGATGATGAGCTTACAATGGCCAGAGAAAACCAAATCGTTAATATCTGTAGGAGTGCCTAGCTGTGCAGAGGGGAACACTTCTAGGTATGGTCCAAGCACAGATTCAAAAGATAAAATGAAACCAGCGAGGTCCTTTGGGTAATTCTCAGGATAGCTAATTTCGAACCTGTGTTAGTTGCACCAGATAATTTGATCCTTCTCCTTTGTTTTCCACCACTTGTCTTCAGCTTAAAAAAGCAGGCATATTTTACCTCCTCACTCTTTGCCCCCATGTCTTTTCCTGATGGTGGGGATTTGAAGCAGGAGTGGCAGAGCCAGTGTTCCAGGGTATGTGTAGTGTGTAGAAGGAATGTGGAGACCTGACACTCAGAAAACAGCTTACCTTCACACCATAAAATGAGGTATCCCTGGAATCAATATCTACAACTGATTGACAGAGAGACAAGCAGAGATTCTCACAGCAAATATGAGAAGACAATTAAACATTATCAAACATTTTAGGAAAATCAACACTACCTAAAAGAAAAAACAAACAACAAAAACGCTCACTCAAAGAAAAACAAGCATTTATGGAAACAGGAGGAGAAATAAAGACTAGTAAATAAAAGTAATTAATGTCTAGGTTGTTTGTAAATTAATGGTCTTAGGAATTTGAAATATGACCATCAATATTTATTTATTTATTTATTTATTTATTTATTTATTTTATTTCAGCATATTATGGGGGTACAGATGCTCAGGTTACGTAAGTTGCCTATCCCTCCCTCCCGCCGCAAGTCTGAGCTTCAAGCGCCCCCATCCCCCGGGAGGTGCGCATCCAACTCACTGTTTGCGCATATGCCCGTCCCCTCCTCCCCCCTCCCTGCTCCCCCTGCCCAACATTCAATAGATGTTATTCTTATATGTGCACTTAAGTGTTGATCAGTTAATACCAATTCGATGGTGAGTACATGTGGTGTTTGTTTTTCCATTCTTGGGATACTTCTCTTAGTAGAATGTGTTCCAGCGCTTTCCAGGAGTATATAAGAGGTGCTATATCACCATTGTTTCTTAAAGCTGAATAGTGCTCCATAGTATACATATACCACGGTTTATTAATCCACTCATGTTTTCATGGCCACTTGGGTTGTTTTCACATCTTAGCAATTGCGAATTGGAGCATCAACATTTAGAACTTAACATGGTATAGATAGTATTTGAGTGGCAATTCAAACAAAGACATATAAATTGGATGTGAAAATTTGACTATGCATTGAATACGTGGTGATCTTATGGAATTATTTTTATTTTTGTCTGATAGTGGCAGAGGTCTTTACTTCTTAAAGAAAAGAGGCCTTATTATTTAGATGTGCATTACTATATTTATGCATGATGTGATATAAGATTTGGGATTTACTTCAAAATAATACATGGGGGAGTAGGTGGGTGGAAGTAGAGATTTAAAAAGATTGTCCATAGAATTATAATGAAATTGAGGTGAAGAATATATGAAACTTGATTGTACCATTGTCTATTCTTGCATGTGGTTTAAATTTGCAAAAAAGCAGAGGATACAAAGGTAATGAGTTAGAAAAGATATTAATAGTTATAGAAAATCTGGATAATTTGAAAGTTATACACTAGAAGTTTAGTGGTGAATGAAATCTACATAATTTCCAACTTTGTCTAATTGATATACTAAGGGGAGGAAATAAAATATATGTAAAACAAAAGAGCTGAAGAAAAACTCATATCTTCAAAACAGGCCATTGAATTAAAATAAAATGATTACAAGGATGAAAAAGTCAAATTAGATACCTTGTAGAAAAACTTTAAATCACAGAGGATAAATAAGAAATTAACTTTTTAAAGGTAATGAAATAGATTATCTGCTATGCAACTAAATATACATACACACATGGATATATACACACACATATATATATATATAAATGTACACACCTGCATTTTAAAGCTATACCATCATTAGTATAGGAAGGTAGATGGCATCTATATATCTTCAGCTAAATAATGGTTAAAAAAAAAAACTGAATTGATTGGCAAGACTTTGGGAGAGGCAGATTCCAGGGGAAAAAAGTAAACAACAACAACAAAATAAAAATAAGGGGATAGAGTGCTGCAGAGATTTTCTATCACTAAGGATTGCAATAGATTGATTCTTCCATTTAATTATTTTTCCCTTCCATTTATTGTTGTCCTAACATGCCAAACACACACCTCAAAACCTTTTTACTTGCTTTCCTTATTGCCTGTTAGTAACTGCAAAACTCCCTTCCACCCTCTCTTCTCTCCATTCAGACTTCCTCTCATATCTCACCTTTTCAAGGAGACTTTCTCTCAACATAACAGTTGTGGCTCTCTAGTTCTTTGCATTGTCTAGTTCTTTGTTTGCTTCATTTTTTCAACACAATAATTAAATCTTTATGACATTATTTACTTATTTATTTGCTGATTTCTCTTTTCCCAATAGGATGTAAGCACCATTAAAATATCTAAAAGAGCTTTGACAAAAGTATGAAAAAGAGAATATCATGAATTATTTAATGTTTTGGAAAGGAAAGAGCTGGGACCCCCCACCAATGCTTCTGTGAGAAATGATGGTTACTTGCTAATGCACAAAAGCAGAAAATAGTACAGAAAAAATGTTATCTATATCTTCTTTAAATGACAATAAATAAACAAAAATGACATGAAATTCAATAACAAGTGCATTTCACTGGATTTAACATTATGCCTCTAAATGTATTACATGCAAACTAAATAAAATAAATTCAATTCTCTTGGTATTTCATCAAAGAAAATATTATTTTCAAAAAGTCTACATCTTAAATTTAACATACTCTGAAATGACATTTTAGCAATTGAACTGCAAGGTACAAATTACAATAATATCATTTATTCTTTATATATTTTTATCTGAAATAAAATAATTAAAATGTGGGGTTTTGGTGACAACTTTAGGTTCTGAATTAAATATTTATCATGACAAGGATTTTTTTTATGTGCAGGTAACTTCTTTATTCATAGTCTTCTCTTTTTGATATGTACTTTTCATTATTTAATGATGAATTCTTATTGGTTTAACATAATATGTTTGGATCTTTTCCATTATTCAAATGGTTGCCATTTGCTTTCTGTTGACAAAATGCAGGAATGTTGCCTATCAGTGGTCTCTTCATACCTTTCCTAAGTACAGGAGTGTCATAGCAATATAAATCTTAACAATCTGGCCACTGCCTTCACATCGTCCAAGTCCTGTAACAGGAACATATTACTAAAACTTGGTAACATTTTCAATAGTAAATTGAAACTTTCAATTTTTTTCACACTCTCAATATTCACTCTGATAACTATGAATGATGAACAAAGATTTTGATAACGTAAATCTTGTCACACTTCACCATTAGACAATATAATAATCTGAAATTGCCATCAATGAAGTTATTGTTGAAGTACATTATTGCTTAATGTCAAGCTTAATAAGTTATAACCTAGATGCATCAAAGCATTATTCAAATATTTACACTGTGGCAATATTTTCTATCTATACTACCGGGTAAAATGTAATAGTTTCATAATTTACTTATTACATAGCAGTGCACTTATCATGACTGATTTCAATTTAGGGTCCTGATACAAAAAGACACCGATTACTGAGTACCTTCTGTAAGTTGAAGCTTGTGATGAAAGACACGTTGAATTTATTTTTCCCCGAAACTTTGGGAAGTATTACCACT
Source organism: Avahi laniger (assembly GCA_963575035.1). Taxonomy (NCBI): domain Eukaryota; kingdom Metazoa; phylum Chordata; class Mammalia; order Primates; family Indriidae; genus Avahi; species Avahi laniger. The sequence goes on along the minus strand of CAUYSK010023396.1, from coordinate 57,916 downwards.
TCAGTTTTACAGATTGGAAAACAAAGTCTCTGAGAAGTTTTGAAATTATTTCAAGTTTACACAAGTGCTAGAGCTAGAATTCAAATATGAGCATGGCTGCCCTCAGAGTAATCTCTGCCTGTATCGTTTTCTAACTTGAATATATTTTTACCATGTTCCTCTCATTTAATCAAAATTGAAGATCTATCATTATATCTTTCCTCTTGAGTCATTTTTTAGTCGCTTTCTAACCGCTTTTATTATTTTAGTTCCCTCTTTCTGGACTTTTCTCTGATTCTATTATCTTTCTTATATACTGTTTTGAAAGAATCCAAAAACAGATATACTTCAGTTTTATTAAAATGTAAAAATATTTTTGTTTCTTTTATTATAAACACTAAAGAAATGCCATTTTTGACTTACAGAGAGTTTCAATTTCTTTATTGCTCAGCAATACATATTTACTTTATGAATCTTTTCTTCTCTGAGATAACCTTGATGTAGGTCCTTGTCTAAGAAAAAGAGGAGATAATAAATGACATTAAATGTTTTATTGAGTTAATTTTCAAGAAGGTATTTACAAGCTCGTTTTATTTAGAACTCTATAACTCTTGAAGTGAAATCATAGGATAAAATGAACTGTTAATGCTTTAGTGTCAGAAAAATTGTAAACTTTACATTTAAGGGAGTTTAACTTGCAGGCAAAATGTAGGATATTGGATGAGCAAGACACAATAAAATTGAGTTAATCTTTAGAAGAACCGTAGAATAATAAAATGTTAGGAGATCACTCAGGTACAATTTCTGGAACACACGTCAGTTGGCCTCCTACATTAGCAATGTAAATATAAAATCTACAATTCTTACTTCGGATACAGCATTGTTGATTACGAACATCTTACTGTGATTTTTACCGAAGGGATAAATGTGGTATGTTGCTTTTAAAAGATGTAGACCTTAACTCTGAAAATGCTAAATATTCATATAAAATTTGCACAGGTTATATAATTTTTTAATATTTACATTAATAATTTAGAAAATAATACTAACTGCCTCTCCTGTCTTTCAAAATTACTTTCCCCCACAAAAATTCTTTCAATTTATTCATTATACCAATGTTTATGCTGACCTGAGCTATTTTCATATAACATTTTTTCTTATTCTTGCTTTTGCGATGGTGGGCTGCTTCTCATCCCTGAGGTCTCAGCTTTACTAACAATTCTGGAGATCCCTGTTTTCCTTTTAAGAGCCATCGCAATTTAAAAAGTGAGATTACATTTGTTAAAGTGCTTGAAAAAAATACAAATTCCAATGCTCTAATTTATTTCTATTTATGAAATAAATGTCAATTCTAATTTTAAAATGCCAAAAATAAATTAAGATTGCTCCTATGTATGAAAACAAGCATTAGTACAATCCAGCTTCTTATTTTCGTACCTTGTTACTGAATGATCCTTGGCTACATTATTGAGTCTTTCTTTTGGAGGAGAAAATATTCCTGAATGATACAATTCTTACTTTTGATCCTTACATTTCTTCAATCCAATACAGGTTACCTTTCTTAAAACCTAAAAATCTATATTATTTCCCTCCTTAAAACACTTCACTGATTTTCCACTATAGATAAAATTAAAACCAAATTGTATATTACACATTAAACTCTATGACTTTCTCTCTTGCCCTGTCTTTCCACGCAGTTACAAACAGTGATTTTTATGTTCCCCCCAAGTCCCATGCCCTTTGCTACTTAATGGGCTCTCAGGAGTCATTCCTTCTCTAGCTTGTGCATTCTGCTGACCTAATCAGCAGAATGAGGTCATTCCCTTCTATTTTTCAGATTCCATTCTTTTCTTCTCTAGGTCATCTCTGTTTCTTCATCTATCTGTTACCTACCTCTTCTATCCTTTAGATTGGCTCTTACAGCAACTTTACAAGGGGGGCTTCTCTAATAATTTTATTCAAAGCAGAGAACTGTCTGTGCAATGTCATTTGCCATCTCATCAAATTGGTTACTTCATAACACTTACCAGAATGTTCAGTTTTTTTATTGGTTTGTTCAGTTGTTTTTGGCTTTTCTCCCTAGAGTGTAAGCTCTGCGTGCACAGTGGAAAACTTGCCTTCTAGTGCAGAGTTACAGGCCCACAGCAAGTGTTCAATAGCTACTTGTTTCATGACTGAATAGATTCCAACAATTTAATGACAAGTATTTAATCTCCTCCACCTAACAGTCTAAATTATTATTAGAGATTTAAATATATAAATATTGGCCAGTCTTGGTCTGATCGAATGGCAGATTAGTTAAATCACCTATTTTACTGAAGGCCATCAGGTATCTCCTTATTGATCAATTCTGTATTTTTTGTATTGTAATTCTCCTTCATCTTTTTAACAACATTAAAACTGTTGATCAACCACATCTTAAAATTCTTTTTTTGGAATACTCTACTGAAAGGGGACATATTAGAGGTTGTATGTGTCAATGACACCCTAAAAACTGCCATACTCTCCATAATAATGATACAAAAAGAAATTGCAACTGTGTGGAAATAAATGCCTACTGTTAAATTGACTCCACTTAAAGGATTAAAACGAGTTTTTTTAATGCCTAACAACTGTTATTTGCCACATAAGCTGATCTACTCTCTATTAAGAAGAAATACATGTCAGATTATGGGTTGAGTATACATATTCCAAAATTCTTGGGACTAGAAGCGTTTTGACTTCTGGGTTTTTTTCAGAGTTGGGATTATTTGCATATAGATAATGAAATATGGGGACCCAAGTTTAGATGGAAATTCATTTATATTTGATAATCATCTTATACATATAGCCTAAAAGTATATTGAGCATGAACAAAAGGTTTTGACTTACACTTGTCACGTGATATAAGGTGTCAAATATTTCACTTCTGACATCAGATCAGCACACAACAATTTTTAGATTTTGGAGCTGTTTGGTTTTTGAATTTTCAGATTAAGGAAGCTCTACCTGTATTTTTTTTTCACTTTAATATCATTGATTGTTATCATTCAATATCATTTGAATCCCTTCAAACTCCTTGTGTGTTCATGTATGTGCATGTATACATACATGATATGCATTTGAATAGGAAACAATCAGTTTAATTGTAATAACATTGTAATAACTACTTTATTCTGTATCTTCATTAGAGATCACTACCCACAGCAAAGGAAAGGCAGCTCTGAAATGGGTCAGTGAAACACAATTTTATATAGAGCAAGTATATAATTTTAGAATTTATTATGTTGCATCTGAAAATTAAAATTTTATAACCCTCTATAACCTGTAAAATTCTCTCTTGTGAAAAAAAGAGGTAGACTCATGCAGGGCTGACTAAAGGTCTAGAGAACTGTGTGATTACTAACTAGGTCTCTCTAATTTCTTTTTGCAAGTATGATAAACGAGCGTGAGAAATAATTGTGAAAAATTGTTGCAAAAGCTGTATATACATGATGAGAATTAGAGAAGTTTTTAAAACATCTTATTTTAGGGATTAGTAATAACTTAGAATCTTTCTTTTGTGGGTTATATCTTCTATGTCCCTCTTCCCTTCACTGCACGGGGCTGAGTACACAACTAATTCTCAACTAATTGATTGATTTTTTTGAAATGTCCAGTGATTTCAATTAGCTTCGCATGGCTAGACATTTTTGTGAGTGTCATAAATCTATAACCTGGGTTTGCAATGTTCATATAGAAAATATAGATTTGTAGGGGTAGATCAGAAATAATGAATGAATCTTCTGGTAAACTTGTTCTGTTGGATATAAGTGTCAATCTTAGTTTCCCCAGGCAGAAATTTGCAAAGTCAGAGAAAATTTCAAGTCTATTTTATAATGTACATTATTCTACCACTCTACTATAGCCATAAAAATATAACATTAGTAAGTTACAAAAGTTTACTTATTGAGAATTTGTTTCTTTTAATGAAATTAAAGTTTTTTTTAAATTTTTTCGTTCAATACCTATGACATCTTTTCTGAAAATCAACAATTTGACTAGCATTTCATGTGGCTAAATTTTCACTACAGGGAAAAAAACAATGATGATTTTATAATGCATTGTATCTGGTGGCTAATATCTATAAACTCTGTGTACTCAGTTCAATAAATACTAATAAGCAAGTCACATAATTTATAAAATAGCCTCCGGTGTCCCTAGTAAAATTTATTGTTTCACTCACACTCTTGGAGATTTACTTAGTGCATCATCATTTCTCTTAATTTCCTCATAGTTCAATGCCAAGATTTTTATCATAATCTCTGTTACTTTATTCATTAAATTCTCATTATTCCCCCCACTCACATGAGACAGTAAAATTAACTTAAGTGATTTGTCAGCTAAAGCAAATATTTTTATTATATTTCTCCTACTTGAAATGATTTTAAAATACACCTCATATGCAGACATCTATGAATACTGACTATTCCTAGAATAAAATTATGTAAAAGATTGATTTTCAATTTTCGTCATCCCTTTGCAAAACTTCAAGCTCACCAGAAAATCAATGCTATGATTAATCGGGACTCATAAACTCAAGTGAACACAAATTTGTATTTTTTTATAAAATGCTTTTGTAAGTTGCAAAATTTACTATACATTGAAACATTTATTTCCAGAGATTTTTCTACAGTAATATGGAGCTTATTTAAGTAGAAAAATGATTCCAAAATAAATGCAAATATCTGTCTCTACTTAGGCACCAACAAAGCATTACTTGTTGAGCAGGTTTCATTTTATATGATCCTCACAAAAATCTAAGGAAGTATGTCTCCCTTATTAACTTCCATCCTGTAGATAAGGAAGCTGAGATTCAAAGATGTTAAGTACGTTGCCCAACGCCATACAGTTAGCAAGATCAGAGTAGGGTTTGGGTCATGATTTGGTTTCAAAGCCTGTGAAGTTTTCACTTCGCAATGTTGCTTTCCAGTTAATAGGCAACTATAAGAAATAACACACATAATATTTTGCTAATGTTGTCATTTAAATATTATATTTACAAATATGGTATATAACTGCAGTACATTTTTAGCTACATATTCTGTTTTCTCAACAATCACATTTCTTACTTTCATGTCATATTGCACATGTTATATTATGCTATATTATATTATTATTAGTTTATTATTGATTATTGTAATAGTTAACATATGAAAATTGTTTTCTCACAAGTATATTTGTTTTCTGGAATATGTGCATTCTTATTTGTATCCTCATTACCTTCCAATGTACTTGGCACTTAATGTTCAATATACATTTATTAAATGAATGAACTATACGATGAAAAAATTGACTTTTTTATTTTAATTAGTTTATCCTTTCCCTTCGGTATCCAAATCATATGCTCTTCAGGAATCATCCCTCAAAAAGAATGATATAATATTCAATATGTGTCAATACTACGCCCTTTGGGTTAAACTTAATCATATATGTAATAATTTATGCATAATAACATCCAGTAATGTAGCTAGAAGGATTCAAAAAATAAGGGAAAGTGGATCCATTCACTCTGCAATAACTCATATATCATCTTTTCTACAGTCCTAAAATTATCTAACTCAGAGTCACCCTTAGATTACAGTAATTGCTTCAAAATATGTTTTAAACTGGTAGAAGTTCTTCAGAAATATAGAATTATACTGAAACACATTTTACAGAACAAATAAAAGCAAGATTGTTATTTTAAAAATCAGGGGGCACTGCCCAGGCTGTGACTTCAGCAGTCCTTGGAGAGTGATGAAGAGTTTTGAGTATTCCTCAGGCTAAATTTGAAAATCACTGGAAAAAAACATGCTTCTTTTAAATTTTTTATTGTATACACTTAAGGGGTATAATATGATGTTTTGATACACATGTGCATAGTAAAATGATTACTACAGTCAAGAAAATTAACATATTCATCACCTAACATACTTACCTTTTTGCGTGTCTGTCAGAAGAATACCCAGAGTCTACTCTCTTAGCAACTTTTCAGAATATATTACGATACGGTTAACTATAGTCCTTATGATGAACATTAAATGTTAGACACTTATTCTACATAAGTACAACTTTGTACCCTATTTAATAATCCAGAATAAAATATAAAGAAATAAATAGCCCATTAATACTTGACCAATATCAGTGAAGGACAGAAACAAAAAGACAGAGAGAGAGAGAGAGAGAGAGGAAGAGAGAGAGAGAGAGAGGTTATTTTTGAGGAGTAAAAGATAGATAAGACTATGTAAAACATAGCTTCTTGTCTAGAAAAGGAAAATTGAAAAAAAAATTACCATGAACTTTGAAGAAATTCTATTTTCTAACAATGCTAGACCTTGCCACAACTGTTGGTCCATGTTTACGTCATCTTTTAGATTCTTTATTTCCATAGTCTCCTGTTTTCTTTCTCCCTACCTTAGTTTCCTCTGTGTATTTTTATCACATCTGCCAGAGTGATTTTAGAAAACATGAGTCAGATGCTGTCACTCCAATGCTCCAAATCCTTCCATGCCTGTTTATCCCATTCAGAATAAAACTAATATTCCTGCATTTGCGAAAGATCCTGTGAGTGACCTGGTGTCTGTTGTCTCGCTGGGCTCACATACAGTTCCTTTCCTTTTTGCTGACTCAGTTTTAGTACTTTTGGTCCCTTAAATATGGTGAAATCCATCATGCCTCAGGCCCTTGCTTTTCCATTCCCTCTGCCTGTGGCGCTGTCCCAGATACAGGAACTACATAAGCTTTCACTTCCTTTTGGAGGCTGGTACACTGCCACCTTATCAGTGTAGCCTAACCATTCATACCACTTAGAGCTTGGCTTCTTTCCTTTAGAACTCCCTCTTTTCTTCCATGGTCTATTTATTGCTATAGATGACTCCATCGTCTGATATACTTATTTACTTGTTGAATTTTAATTTCTCTTCCCTTTATCTTTTTTTTCCTTTTTATTGCCACATTCCTATCATCTTGAACATGACCTGGCATGAAGTAGTAAGTACTCAACAAAATTGTGTTTGAATAAATGAAAGGATGAATGGTGGACGGAATTTTCAATATAACTGAATCTTATGAATTTAAATGTGACAACTTTTAAAATAATTTTTTAACAATTTCAATAAAAAATCTCCCCAAATATGTTGCACATTGCATTGCTTATTAAAATGAGTGTGAATAATATGTGCTGAAGTTTTCTTGACTATTTTAGAATTTTCTAATAATATAACAGAATACTGAAATATTCCAGAAGCAATTGAGTTTTTATAACTCTAACTGTTCTTATACTAAATAACTCCAGATGCATAGTTTCATAGTACTTTTAAAAAAATATTATGCATTTTCTGCCCTCTCTTCCACTATGAAGTGCCATTCCCCATTGCTCATTATTATAAATTCAAAACTATTTATTATTTATTTGTTTCTCCTGCCATGATAGGCATTATTAGGCACTGTGAATTCAAAATTCAATAAGAAATATCGTCTGCCCTCCAGAACCATTCTAAACTAGTCTAGTAAAATGATCTTCCTTTTCCGGAAGTTGTTGCACCCCAGAAGGAAATATTATACCATTTTTGTCTATTTTTGTTTCTCTTTCTCTCTCTCTCTCTCTCTCTTTCTCTCTCTCTCCATACAAACACACTCACATACACACACACAGACTTGCAAACAATACACACTGTCATGGTCTAAATGTGTTTCCCCAAATTTTTGTATTGTAAATTGAATCCCCAGTGCAACAATGTTGGGAGATGGGACCTTTTAGAAAGTGTTTACGTTATGACGGCTCCTCCCTTATGAATGGATTAATGCCACCATAAAATGGTTTTGTTTTAGTGGTTTCTCTCTTCTCTGATCTTCTGCCATGTGGAGACACAGGCTTCAGTCTCTCTCTTGCCCTTCTGCCATTATACTATGCAGCAAGAGGACTCTTACCAGACCAAATTGCAACGTCTTGATATTGTACTTTCCATCCTTTCTGAAGGCTGTGCCCTGTGAGAGAATAAATGTCTTTTCTTTATATATTGCTCAGTTTTGGTATTCTGTTATTAGCAATACAAAAAGAACTAACACACACACACATACACACACACAAACGCGTATGCACACACACACATATCCATTAGAAAGTTTAATTTTGAGAGGTCTCTTTACTTTTTGAGAAAAATAAATTCATAAAACTCATAGAAGGATATTGAGAATCCCTAGTCATAGTGAATTTGTCATTTTTTTATTTCCTGTACATTAATTAAAAATATAAGAGGGGAAACACAGCTATAGAGGAATATCTAAGACAGTTAATAGAATAAAATACCTGTGGCAAGTGAAATTTTAAATTTTTTGATATTAAGTATGTTTTGCAATGCCTACCTAATAAGATTTTAATAAGGATTAAATGAAATAGTTGTCAGCACTTAGTAGAATGTCACAAAATGGAAACTAAGAAGAGTCTTAGTTTCCTGGATCAATATTTAAGAAGAAAATAATGATAGCATATATATTCTTTTGAACTAATGTTTGGAGAACATATTCTATATTTAATCTGAGAATATATCAAGTGTGAATCTAATACAATATGAAAATTAATCATTTTTTTTGCCAAAATTATGTATAATTTTGTTCTAGACATACACACTAAAACTTAGGTAGACTATAATTTCAGAAACTATATAGATGTATCTGTTCTAATATATTTCAGACTTTACCATATTCCTGTGTGCAGTGAATATCACATTTCCCCTGACTGATCAATAAAGAGTGAAAATTTCCATTTTTCATGATGGTCAACAGCTAGAGTAGCAGAAAAAGGGAGAGGTCACCATACTAGCCTGAGATAGGCTTCAAGGAAAGGGGTCCCTGGGTTAGCTTCCCACAGAGCTGACAAGTAACATTTTTTTGGACTGAGGACCAGAGGCATCTTGACTGGTAGTTAAGAGTCAGAAAAATATGTTAAGTATCTTAAGTTGTGATTTTCAAATTAGGCATTGGAAGCCAATTTACTTATAGTAACAATGTTCAGAAGAAATTTGCTTTCTCAGAATAATCTTCCCAATACTCTGAATTTATAATTTACTTAAAAATCACAGTACTATTTCTAAAAGAGAATATGTAAAAAATGTTGTTCTTAGCTTTCACATATTACTTACACATGAACTTTTGAAAAAAAGAACATTTGAAAACTATTCACATTTTATGTAATATTCCTAATCAGAACTGTGTTAAGACAAACCAGATAACAGCTTTTAAAGCCATATATTTTTTCCCCTAGATTTTTAAAAGATCTGATTATAGTACAGATGAATGAAAATATAAAAATTTGGCAGATATGTCTTGAGACAGAAAGAGAAATGTACAAATCTGACATGAGAAAGTCTTTTAAAATTTTCAAAACGTGTGTCCCAAAAGAGACATCAAAAAATAAAATACCATCTACAAAGATCATTAAGGATTGACTTAAAGGAAGAGGGCATTTTTAGGTCTCCTCAACAGAAAAAAAAAAACTAATTGTAACAATATTGAAAATATTTTAAATTTCTGTTTTTTTATCCACATTTACATGGACATTATAAAGTCTTTGTTATAACTTCCAGATCTGTAATTTATAAACTATAATCTTACTATTTTATTGTGATCATAATGATTAAAGCTTCAGCAGATGCAGATCACAGTAATACAGGCAAATTTAAGTACAACATGCAAAATAATGAAATTTTTTTCTTTACTAGGGAAATCTTAATCTTTGGTAAACGAAAAAATGTTTGTTAAGAATTTCCTTTCTAAAAGACTACAATGTCTGCTGCTTCAGTGGGCTTGGGGTGGGACAAGGAGAGCTGTATCCTCTGTGTATCTGACCTGCATCTGCGGGACCCTTGTGCCCAAGCAGCAGTCTGCGGCCTGTCCATCAGAGCCTGCCCTCCAGGTCCTAGCCACCTTCTGCCTGTCTGGCCTTGATCCTGCCCTCCGGGCCAGGTTGAACCCAGAGACTGCTGCTGCCAGTGAGCTGGGAGCTTCTTGATGACAGGGCTCCCAGACTCCCAGACCTGCCAGGTTCCTCCTGGGTGACTTTGTCCTCCCTGGGGGACTTTAACTCCTCAGGTTCTGTCTTGCTTATCCCCACCCAGACATTTCTCAGCTCCAACCCAGACTGCAGGAGCCACAGGCATCCAGTGGGTCCCAGGGTGTGCTGTGTGACTCCAGAGCCCGATCATTCTAGATGGACTGCCTCCCAGAGAGAGGGTTGAAGAACACTTGATTGCCAGTTTTTCTCCACCCAGTCTCTTTTCTCTTCTGCCCTACCATACCCATGGCTACAGAAAGAGATAATTGAGCCACCACACAGATGCTCCCACAGGGAGTGGGGATCAGACTTCACCCTTTGGGGTCCTGCAGTGGACTGAGGGGTGCTTGGCCTGGGAGCTCCCTACCCGCCACCACTCCTTGCTGCTACTTGCCTGACAGCCCCATTAGAGCAAGACAGGCTCTGAGGCAGAGGGACATTGAACCATCTTGGACACCCTGTGGGTGACACGGGACCAGCATCCTTATCCCTGACAGGGATTGATCTGCAGATCAGATCCTGTACACCCAGGCCTTGAGTGTAGTACCCAGGAGCACAGAGAGGATATTTGTGACCAAGTCTTGGAAGGTATGAGTTGCCTGCAGGGGCAGATCAGGGGGAAGAGTGCAGTGTGGGTCCTAGCTGTGACATGCTGATGGGGCACTCCTCCTCCCATGACGGGGCCATGCTCCCAACTCAAACGAGGATCCTGCACAGGGAACCTCCCTGTCTGCACCACAGTTGTGGAGGATCTTGGCTGTCTTGATGTCCTACCTCCTGGCAGAGGCCCAGGAGACATGGAGGAACAAGGGAGGGTTGAAAGGAGTGAGGCCCACTCCAGACTGCCAGATTGTGGGTCTCAGACAGCCCACCTCCACATGCAGACTTTCTGGTTGAGTGGGGTCACCTCAGTTTCTCCTTGGCACCTTTTTCCAGAGATGGAAATGGGCTTTTGACCCCTGCACATACCTTGCCAGCATTTGTGGAACTTAAGGGCAGGCTCGCCCAACCTAACATCATCCAGATTCATTCCCTCACCCACCTCTGCTGTGATGGAGAATAAAGGACTCATCTGGAAGTTCCAGGGCTCCTCCCACCAACTGTGGCATTAGAGGGCTTCTCCTGAGGAACTAGCACTGTTCACAAGATACGCAATCAACAGTGAAGCTTGTTCCCTCTAGCAAACACCAAGTACTGACAGGGAGGTCAATTTGCATGACTTTTATAAAATTTACCAACTCAGTCATAGAGAGTGTGATTGATTTTCACCAACAAGCACCACTTGCTGACTCAGAGGTTAAAATGGGCAAATTATTAACTAAACAAAAGAAAATTCAAAAGCAAGAAGTAACAGCTGCTATAGATGAGGAAGAATCAGCAAAAGAACTCTGGAAGTATGAAGAATCAGAGCAAAAGGTCACCCCCAAAAGAGAACACCAGCTCCCTAGCAATGGATATCAACCAAAAGCAGAATATTGAAATGACAGATAAAGAATTTCAAACATGGATTACAAGGAAGTTTAATAAAATACAAGATAAAATAGAAATCCAACACAAAGTAACCACAAAAACAATGCAGGAAATGAATGAAAAATTCACTAACGAAATTGAATTATTAAAGAAAAATCAAACAGAACTACTGGAAATGAAAAATTTGTTCAAGGAACTACAAAACACAGTAGAAAGCCTTAAGAACCAGTTACATCAAGCAGAAGAAAGAATCTCAGAGCTTGAAGACAACAAAATTTATTTTAAGAAGTCAGTCACAGAGACAAAGCAGAAAAATAAGAGGAATAAGCAAAACCTACAAGATACATTAGACTACATAAAAACGTCTAACATAAGAATCTTAGGCATCCCTGAGGGTGAAGGAGAAAATACACAAGGGTTGGATAATTTATTTTAGGGAACAACTGAGGACAATTTCCCTGGCCTTGCTAGAAATCTAGATATCCAGATACAAGAAGCTCAAAGGACTCCTGGCAGATTCATCATAAGAAGTAAACACCATGACACATAGTCAAAAAAAACAAAAAAAAACATGAAAGAGGCACTCCTATGAGCCATAAGGTGAAAGCATCTGGTAACTTACAATAGTAAACTCATCAAAATAACTGCACATTTCTGAAATGAGACCTTACAAGCCAGAATGGATTGGGATCTCATTCTTAGTTTTCTCAGACAGATTAATGCCCAGCCTAGAATTCTGTATCCTGCAAAACTAAGTTTTGTGTATGAGGAGGAAATAAAGTTTTACTCGGGCAAGCAACCACAGACAGAATTTGTCAAAACAAGACCTCCCCTGCAGGAAGTACTAAGAGCTGCCTTATTCACAGACCAATACAATAAACACTAGCCAGTGTATAATCATGTAAAAGCTAAAAACCAAAGACAAGATAACACAATGGCTCAAGAGATAAAGCAAAGCAACAGAATTTTACTCAACGGGATGAAAAGAAATCCACCCAACTTATCAATTCTTTCAATAAATGTGAAAACCCTTAACTACCCATTGAAGACATGAAGACTGGCTGAATTATTAACATACACAAGCCAAGTACCGGCTGTTTGTAGGAAACATATTTAAACTACAAGACTCATTCAAACACAAGGTGAAAATATGGAAAACAATATCCCATGATGACAGACACCAAAAGAAAGCTGGAGCAGCAGTTTTCATATCAGATAACGTCTTCAAATCAACAAAAGTAATGAAAGACAAAGATGGTCTTTATAAATGGTAAGGGAACAATTCAACAAGAAAACATAATAATTCTAAATATTTACAAACCAACACAGGTGCACCCAGATTCATAAATGAAATCCTACTTGACCTAAATAAAATGATAAACTGTCACATCATAATAGTAGGGGACTTCAACATCCCTTTGACAGAACAGGACAAATCCTCCAAGAATAAATTAAACAAAGAAACAGTGGATCTAAACACAACTCTAGAACAAATGGGCCTAACAATTATTTACAGAACTTTCTACCCAAAAATCACTGAATATAAGTTTTTCTCATCAGCTCATGAGAAATTCTCTAAGATTGACCACATCCTAGGCCCCAGAACATGCTCAACAAGTTTTTAACAAAGTAGAAATTATTCCATGCATCTTCTCAGACCACAGTTAATAAGATTAGAAATCAATTACAACAGAAACACTCTCTATACACAAAGTCATGGAAATTAAACAACCTACTGCTGAATGATAATCAGGTCAAGGAGAAAATTAAGATGAAAATCAAAAGATTCTTTGAACTTGATAAAGGAGATACGAGTTATCAAACACTGTGGCACACAGCTTATGCAGTCCTGACAGAAAATTGATAGCCATAAATGCTCACATCCAAAAGACAGGTCACAAATCAACAATCTAATGAATTGTCTCAAAGAACTAGAAAAGGAAAAGCAAATCAACCCTAAACCCAGCAGAAGAAATAAAATAACTAAGAGCAGATCAGAACTAAATGAAATTGATAACAAAATCACTTTATGGAAGATTAATAAAACAAAAAGTTGATTCTTTGAAAAGATAAACAAAATTGATGTGCCTCTCACTAGATTAATAAAAAACAGAAAACAAAGGACTCTAAAAAGCTCAATCGGGAATGAAAAAGGAGAAATGACAACTGACATCACAGAACTGCAAAATATTATCTCTGAATAGTATAAGAAAGCAAATCAAGGGCATTCAAATGAGGACAGAAGACGTCAAATTATTGCTCTTTGCTTACGATATGATGTTATATCTAGAAAATTCCAAAGATTCTGCCAAGAAACTACTGGAATTAATAAATAATTTTGACAAAGTCTCATGTTACAAAATCAATGTATACAAATCAGTAGCATTCATATACATCAACAACAGTCAAACTGAGAACCAAATCAAAGACTCAATACCTTTCACTATAGCAACAAAGAAAATAAAATGTCTAGAAATATAGTGAACTAAGGAGGTGAAAGACCTCTACAGGGAGAACTACGAAACACTGAGGAAGACAATGGCAGAAGACGTAAATGGGTGAAAAACCATACCATGCTCATGGGTTGGCAGAATCAATATCATTAAAATGTCTATACTATCCAAAGTGATCTACAGATTCAATGAAATCCCTATTAAAAAACCAACATCATTTTTTGCATTTCTAGAAAAAATAATTCTACATTTCATGTGGAACCAGACAAGACCTCATATAGCCAAAGTAACCATAAGCAAAAAGAAGAACTTGGGAGGCATCAACTGACCAGACTTCAAGCTATGCTATGAGGCTATATAGTAACCAAAACAGCATGGCACTGGCACAAGAACAGAGTCATAGATCAATGGAACAGGAGTGAGAACCCAGATATAAAACCATCCTCATATAAACATCTGATCATCTGATCTTTAACAAAGCATTCAAAAACATAGACTGGGGAAAAGAAACCCTATTCCATAAATGGTGCCAGGAAAATTGGATAACCACATGTAGAAGACTGATACAGAATCCACACCTTTCACCACCCACAAAAATCAACTCACAATAGATAACAGACTTAAACCTAAGGCATGAAACCATAAGAATTTTAGAAAAACGTTGGAAAAACTATTATAGACAGCAGCGTAAGCAAAGAATTTATGAAGAAGACCCCAAAGGAAATCATAGCAACAACAAAAATAAATAAATGGGACCTGATCAAATTAAAAAGCTTCTGCACAGCAAAGGAAACTATTACTAGAGTAAACAGACAATCTACAGAATGGGAGAAAATATTTTCATGCTACACATTCAATAAAGGACTGATAGCTAGAATCTGTATAGAACTCAGGAAAATTAACAAGAAAAAAATCAAATAACCCCATTAAAAAGTGGGCAAAATACATGAACAAAAACTTTCCCAAAAAAGACAGACTAATGGCCAAAAAATACATGGAAAAATGCTCAACATCTCTAATCATTAGGGAAATGCAAATCAAAACCACAATGAGATATCACTTAACTCCAGTGAGAATGGCTTTAATCAAAAAGTCCCAAAACAAAAGATGTTGGCATGGATGCCGAGAGATAAGAACACTCATATACTGCTAGTGGGACTGCAAATTAATACAACCTCTATAGAAAGTAATATAGAGATACCTCAAAGAACTAAAAGTAGAAGTACCATTTAATCCTGTAATCCCACTAGTGGGTATTTTTCCAAAGGAATAAAAGATATCCTATAATAAAGACATTTGCATCTGAATGTTTACAGCAGCACAATTCACAATTGCAAAGATGTGGAATCAACCAAGTGCAAATCAATACATGAGTGGATCAATAAAATGTGGTATATGTATACCACAGAGTACGACTCAGCCATAAAAAACAATGGTAAACTAATACTTCTTATATTATCCTGGATGAAACTGGAGCCAATTCTTTGAAGTGCACAAGAATGGAAAAACAAACACCACATGTACTCTCCATTAAATTGGCACTAATTTATCAACACTTATGTGCAAATATGACAGTAACATTCATCGGGTGTCAAGCAGGTGGGAGGGGGAAGGAGGGAATGGGTAAATTCACACCTAATGGGTGCAGTGCTTACTTTCTGGAGGATGGGCACACTTGTAGCTATGACTTAGGTGGTGCAAAGGTAATATATGGAACCAAAGTGTTTGTACCCCCATAGTATTCTGAAATTTAAAAAAAAGACTACAATGTCATACAAAATAGTAATGTGATACCCCAACTGTTTTATACATTGGAAATGTTCTTGAACAATAATTGTATATATTAAAGTTATATACATCTATATTACATACATCTATCTATAACTATATATCTATATGTATATATTAGGTTTCACCCTAGAACTATTTTCCTAAAAGAGATAAGGGTTTTTAAAATGATATTGGAATTCCCTGAGTACTGCCACTAACCAGACAGGACCCAGTACAGAAATAAAAATAATGAATTTTTTCAAACTACCTTCAAGTTTCTGAATATAATTTTGGAAAATAAAAAGGCACATAAATACAACCTGGGTCATCATTAATAGGAATACATTCTTTTAATGCCATTTTTAATTCATACATTCATGGAATTAACTCAGCAATTTTCATGAGAATTTCTAAAGTTTACACATGTATTGCCAGAGCCAAATCAAAATGTCAAATAAATCAAAGGGATAGAGTGGATTAAAATGGCCCTTGAGGATCCATTAACACCTACAAATGTTTATTAAGCAGTTTCTTAATTGCTACTTAACTAAACTGTACTTATACTATAATGAATATTAATAAGCCCTGAATAAGTCATTTTTATTTGTTTTATGAAGTAGGAGCTCTTGATTATGTATGGGATAGCTTAACATTACTGACATATAGTATTATGTTTCAATCATTTTGGGAAATAATGTTATAACAAAAATGTCTTCATTTAATTTATACATTTAGAATGCTGTATACTTATTTTAAATGATACACACTAATTTTAAAGGATGTTTTATATTGATGTATATATTTTATTAAAATTAATTAAAGAAAAAAACACAGGAGCCATCACAAGACATGAACTATCAAACTTGAGCATAATCAGCCATTCAACTGCTTTTGTTGGGCATTACAATGCAGAAGCAACTTTCTAGACATTGTAGAAGGGTTGTCAAAAAGATTCAAGATAATTAGAGTCATTTTTCTTAGATAAGTGTACATTAAATTGAGTTGCTTTAGAAAATAATTACTAAAAGTGAGAATTTTTCAGCCACTAAAATGCTTGTATCCTGCTATGGTTTGAATGCTTGCCTACTCCAAAACTCATGTTGCAACTTAATGTCCAATGGGGCACAATTCAGAAGTAGGGTCTTTAAGAGGTAAATGAGTCATAAGAGCTTTGTCCTCATGAATTTATTAATTTATTCATAGATTAATGAATTAATGGGTTAATTCTTTAATTGATTAATGAGTTACCATGGGAGTGCAACTGGTGGTTTTATAAGAAGGGATTGAGAGACCTGAATGATCACACTCATCCCTCTCACCTTGTGATACCCTGCCCCGCCTTAGGGCTATGCAGAATGTACCTGCCCGAAAGAAGGCCCTCACCACAATGAGCCCTCAATGTTGGATTTCTCAGCCTTCATAAGTGTAATAAATAAATTTCTTTTCTTTATAAGTCACCCACTTTCAGGTATTCTATTCTAAGCAAGAGAAAATGGACTAAGATATATCTAAATCTAATTTTGTTTATTGCTTAATATTTGAGTTGTGGGAACTTCAAGTGTGATATATTTAACACCCTTGTTGGATTTAGTAATTATGTGAAGAGTTTTATATTAGTGTTAATTATAGTAAATACTCGAGCATTCTACAGATTTTCAGTATCCTGATTAACCTTTTTTGCTTACATGTTGTCAGGGAACTATAGCATCCATATGAACACTCATATGAAAATCTGTGATTGACTGAACTGACAGTTCAATTTAATTCAATAGTGTTAGAATAATTGAATCATTTTTTTCTTTAAAACTAAGTGTGATGTGATTGTTAGAATTCTTAAAAGTGATCTTTATTATGCCAATGCCCTCTTGCTTATCAGTTTGATTATCTTAAATCTTAATTTAATTGACTCATAAGTTAATTATAAATTATGACCAGTTAAATAATCCTCCTTCATGAGTTCTGTCAGCAGGCTGGAAGGAACCTAGTTCTTCCATATTTGCTACTACTTGGCATTGGACTGGGTAAATGGTAATTGCTCAATTAAAATTTTTATATGGAATAGTGGGTAGATATATTAATTAATGCAATATCACACAAGGTATATTTTTCAAGGATTTTATCTAATATGCAAAGTTAAGTCATGATATCCAAGTAAATTCTTTCTCTCCTTCCCTTCCTTTTTCCTGTCTCCCTCCTTCCTTCCATCTTTCCTTCCTTCCTCCCTCCCGCCCTCCCTCTTCCTTCCTTCCTTTCTTCCTTCTTTCCTTTCTTTCTTTCCTTATTTCCTTCTTTCTTTCTCTCTTTCTTTCTCCTTCCTTCTTTCCTTCTTTTGTTATGTTTTCCTGCCTTCCTTCTTTTTTTCTTTCTTCTTCCCTTCTTTCTCTCTCCCCTCCCTTTCTTCCTTCATTTTTTCTTTCTTTCTTTCCCCTTTCTTTCCCAACAGTATTGTAGTATAGCAACAATCAAGTGAAAATAATACAATCATCTTTGTCAATCATTTCAGTTTAACATAATTTTATGCATACTTTATTTCCTAAATCATAAATATTTTCATTTGATTATTAAGAAGAGTTATATTTAAATATCTTTCCCAAGAAGAGTGATTATTTCAAATTTATATACTCTATGCAGATTGATAAATATAGGAATGTAACTATGTTTAAATAGGTTATGACCATGTTTTAAACATACAAAATATTACTATGAAATTAACAAATAGACATTATTTAGCATCTGCTAAATATGAGTTAATATTTTTAATTCTTGTTTCTATTATACTAGAATTCAATCTTACAACTCTTTTAGGTCATATAAAATATTGACCTTTAAACAGATAACTTTTAGCTGTGGAATAGTAATATTAGTATTGAATAGGAAAAGGAAAGCACAACATTGAATTTCAGAATTAAAAAATGAATTTTATGTTACAGTTTTTGAATGGTGACAGATATTAAAGAAGAAAATATACATACAATAGACTAGCATTGTATATGTTATTTTATATTATTTTAAATAAATCAAAAACTATGTCAAGTTAGAAAATTTTGAAGCACCAATTTTTTCTAGAAACCATTTAATTGTATGCACTTCAAATTTCCACATTACCTCTGATGAAGTTTTCTCTGTCCTGTTTGTGATGTGTAATTTCATACTCTGTTTTTTCCCCTAAGGAAAATACTTACTTGATTCCATACTTGGATAAAAATGACCTGTCCCCATCGTTTGCTTTAAGAGTTTTTTTTCTTTTTTCTTGAAGCACAGAATACTGAGAGAAAAATAAAGGCACAAGGGATTGCAGTCCAGCTGTCGTGACATAAATCAATATTTAAAATGCACAATAGTGATTTTTCTTCCCCTGAAATAAGGCTTTCATGCACTTAATTTATTGATATTAAAATGTCCAACTTTGTTTAAGAAGGACTTCAAATTTAGGTTTGGTTTCTACTAATAGTTAAGTTTACAGCTCAAGAATGGGGTAACAGAACAGTGATATAACTGTGATTTAATGTTTGATTCTTATTCCCTGTGGGGGTTGCTGAAACAGTGAACTTCTTGAATGAACAACAACCATATTCCTGGTTGGGTTGGAGAACACACTGATTCCCTGGTCCCCTTGCCTTCAGCAAAGGTTACTGAGTTCTATTTTAATGGCTCATTAAAGGAAAAGATAAAAAAATATTTTCCATGTATTCCTATCTGGAACGTGATTACAATCCTCATCATTCTCTTTCTCTCTGTTTATGTATGTACGTACGCATGTATAAGGGAAAAACACATCTTCTCCAACCACCTATTTGTAAGATAGTAGACTTCGGCTATACTCATTTATTGCCTAAACTCTTCCATGCATTTTATACAATGATTTATATACTGGAAGGTTATGCTTTGAAACTCCCTTTTATCATTTTATTCCATTTTTGGTTTACACTGAGAACAGCTTTCATTTCGAGGCTGCACATCAAATGCACTGATTTTGCAACACCCGTCCCCTGCGTTCAGATGCCCTTCTTCAAATTTCTGCCCTGAGCTTCTGGTCCCCAGGGTGAAGCACTGCCTGGGTGCATTAATAGCCGAAGCACAATGTAAATGTCAGGATGGTGGCATCATCACTCTTTGACGCCAATAGCCCTGTTTTTTCTACGTCTCTCACTACAGAGAAACTAAGGCTAAAGGTTAAAGGATGCAGTTTATTAAATAATTCAAGCCATTAACCTGCAACCTGCAAACTGATGGCAGCCTATTAAGTTTACACTGCCATGATTCATGTTTGGTGTATACTGATGCTAAAGCATAATGCCTGTTTGCTTTCCTTGTATTGCTACACAGTAATGAAGTGAGGAAGGAGAGTGAAAAAAGATGACAGGACCCACGCAAGGGGACAATAAGAGCAGCAGACTCACTTGCATAAAGAAGATTGAAGCCTTCCCTCCCTCCCTCCATCTCTCCGTATAGGCCCCAATGCACATCTGCGTCACTTAAGGGGGAGGAGGAGGCGCTGAGGCAGAGAGAAAATTGTACTGTGAAGATCTTGACAGCTTCACGGGCGGGCTTTTCCCTTGGTCTCCCAATATTTTCTGGAATATTTATCTTTTTCTTTTACAAACTGACTACATAAAGCCACCCCTTCTGGCATTGCAGAAAGCATTTGAGTTTCTTAGAGATAGAAAACAAGCTATAAGGGCGTCCTCCGAGAGGCCAGGAACAGGGGCGCAGGTGCACCAAGAAGGCTGGCAGGGGATACGCTTCTTCGCGACTTGAGGCTCTTTCTCTCTGCGCGCTCCAGGCACTGTACTCAGCTGCAAGGACAGGAGCGCCGACACCTTCCCGACTAAGGGCTCTGTTCTGCCAGGAGCGCATCCCAGTGAGGTGCATCCAGCTGCGGCTCCTCCCTCCCCCGAGCTTTGGAGCGCGCAGATCTCCCTTCCTCGTGCATCTCCAGCCTCAGAGTCGTCCCTCCTCGCCATAACCACGGGGCCCCTGCGTGGGGATTGAGGATTCTAAGCCCTTGGCGTCCCACTCCTGCCTGTGCTCCTGGGCAGTAGTCTCCCCACGCCCAGGTCCTGCGGAGCTGACCACGGCTGAGCCGCGCGGCTTTGCCATCAGCGCTCAGGTCTTCGCCTCGCAGGGCGCGCAGCCCGCCTCGCCTCGTCTGTCTCTCTGGGTGCAGAGGGCGCATCCCTCCTCTTCCTCCGCCCCTGGGCTCCGTTGGCTCCGCCACCCGCTAGCCAGTCTACTGCGTGAACTGCGATCCGTTTTCCTTCTTTGCATAAAGCATGTCAGGCTCTGGGCGAAAAGACTTCGATGTGAAGCACATTCTGCGACTCCGCTGGAAACTCTTCAGCCACCCGTCGCCGTCCCCAGGCGGCCCGGCGGGGGGCGGCTGCCTGCAACAGGACGGCAGTGGCAGCTTTGAGCACTGGGGACCCAGCCAGAGTCGCCTGCTCAAAAGCCACGAGAGGAGCAGTGGGAGCACTTTCTGGAAGAAGCCTTCCTCTTCTTCCTCTTCTTCTTCATCGTCCTCCCCCTCCTCTTCTTCTTCTTCTTTCAATCCACTGAATGGCACCCTGCTTCCAGTTGCTACAAGGCTGCAGCAAGGGGCTCCCGGGCAGGGCACCCAGCAACCAGCAAGGACTCTCTTCTACGTGGAGTCCCTAGAGGAGGAAGTGGTGCCAGGCATGGACTTTCCCGGACCGCACGAAAAAGGGCTGGTCCTGCAGGAGCTCAAAGTGGAGCCCGCCAACTCCAGCCAGGCAACAGGTGAAGGATGTGGACAAAGGTACAGTAAATCCCCATGGGGCTTCCAAGCATCTCCCAGTTTCCACTGATATCTCCAAGCGAGCTCTTGCAGTTACTAAGTTTAAAACGTTTCAGGTTGAAAATGTGGGTTAAGAGATGCTAGCCCATTTTTTATTACCCTAGTTCTAATTTCATTAAAAGTTTGGTCATTAATTTCTATAGGTTCAAATATATTACTTTTCTTTTTGGAAGTTTTCAGAGTCGTAACCACTGATTGAACGTGCATGCATCTTGGTGAATCTCCAAGTGGAATGGGTTCTCGTATTTCTGAGATTTTAGTGCTGTCTGTCAGCTTCTGTCATTAAATTATAGTAATCCCTCCATTATCTTATGTGAGGTGAAATTCTCTTTAAACATCATCAAAATGCACCTCATATACTGACCTAGTAACTAACTTGGCACAGTATCTAGCATCCCTGCGGCTCTCATTTATTCCAGGAGTAATGAGGTGGACAAAATGAGGCCACTGGACCGCAGCACTGTCTCTCTCCCCACCCCACCTCCAGAAATAGTCTTATTTTCCATCTAAACTTCCTTTTTTGTTTTTGTACTTCATGTTCACTTTTGTCTTGTTCAGAGTAAGTCTTAGAATTAAACTGTTGCTAAGTTCCTTTGCACTCAGCTCTCATGATTTGTTGGTTCAGTATTGGAATTGCATATGTTTAGAAAGCAGCTCATTGTTTATTTCAGGTTTATTTATAATATTACACTTCTTTTTGTAGATTTCTGCTACTTCGATGTCTTATACAAAATCCTTCACACACATAAAACTCCTTTTGAGTTTTAAATTTCTAGAGAATTGATTCATTATTATTCTATACCACATTATTACTAGTTTTGTCATATAACCAGGATATGAAAGGATTTACATTTAGATACACATGATATCAGAATACATTATTAAGGAAGAAATACAGAAGAAATGTAAGAAAATGATAATGAATATGTTGATCAATTTTAATCTCCGCTCAACAACAAATTAGAAACAGAAGTAACTTGTTTAACTTCTGATTGAATTGGCTTCTTATAAAGTTGATTAAGTAGCAAAAATATATAAAGCAAAATTATATATATATATATACAGCATTATATGTGCTTTTTAATTAAGCTGACAAATGTGAAGTTAAATATACAAAAAAATCCTTAACTTTTTTCAATCATATGCATTATAGATTTTAATTTGAATTTTAAGGGCCTTGAACATATTCTCATGCTATATTA
This sequence comes from Avahi laniger, assembly GCA_963575035.1. Classification (NCBI taxonomy): domain Eukaryota; kingdom Metazoa; phylum Chordata; class Mammalia; order Primates; family Indriidae; genus Avahi; species Avahi laniger. The sequence continues at coordinate 35,176 of CAUYSK010023396.1, read as the reverse complement.
AGACATTTGCTATAATGTAAGATTCTTATTTTAATGAGAGAGAATTTTAATTCACAATTTTCAAAGGTTTTTCCATGCATAGGAGACCTAAACATGTTTGTTTATTATTCAATTAAATAAGATATTTTACCAAAAATAGTTATAAATTGGGTACCACGAATTCTATGAAGTTATATAGTTTATGTATTCACTAGTCACCTATCATTTTAGACTTTTTAAACTAAAATGTGTTGGCTTTTTATCCCTTTTAGTTGAGTAAATGTGAAAATTTGGGGGCGATTATACATAAACATTTGGCAAGTCACCTTATTTATTTAGAAGGAAACAAATTGGGTTAAATATTTACTATTTAATAATTATTTTATTTAATAATTACTTTAATAAAACTGATATTTTGAGACTCTGACAGCTCAGAAAACAATAGACATTGAATATAAAATTTGAAATTAGCTTGAAATATCTGACTTCCTGGAAATATTAATGTTTCATTTTTTTAAAAAAAGTTTGCTTTATAACAAATACATTGTTAAGTAAATGAGGCACATTCAGCATTGATAGATTCTGAGAGTTTCACGTAAGTTGGAGAATGTGAAAATATTAATGGAGTAATGACAACAAATTACAATAAATTAAAAAATATGAAACTAATAATGATTACCTCAGGAATGAAACACCAGATTTAACTTCAATTACCTTATTTTTGAATATACTTCACTATTTGTATTCACAAAGAGTTGTAAGTGATAAGAATTCTGAAAATAACTCAAGTTTCAGTCAAAATCATCTTTACTGTTGGAATCAAGGTGTCTTATGAGATTTTCCATGTGTAAACTATTGAAAATTAAGTGTAATTTTATTTTAAAATTCATATTAATACTTAAATTCTCTAGATAAATTGAAATTCATCACTAGACAAATCAGTTAGTACTGCTAGTGTTTGTATGTTCTTAAACTTTCATGGAGCACTGGTTCTGTGCTCATGACTGATTGAAAGTCAGAATAGTAAAATTAGCTATTTGTCATTTTTAATATATAATATCTTGATATATGGAAAGAGTAAGGTTCATTGCCTAGAATAGATGGCATTTCCAAAGTAAAATGCTGAAGGGAAATTTTATTGTACTTCAGAACTTCATGCAAAATAATCATTAATGTGGGATTAATTTTTTTCTGTGACAACAAATCCAGGCAAGCTACATAGCATTTGTAATGATCAATCAGTCAGTACATAACATAAACTGTAAAAGCCTGGCATGATATTTTTTATTACTTAGGTCATTATTGTATCACCAAACTATTATGTCATATTTAATAGTTAGAATTTTGTTTTTTCAATTCTGACTTCTCTGCTAAATTAATTTTCACACATAAAACAAGAGTTGATCTCTTTTCTGATGTTACCTTTATTCATTTTATTGATATTCTTTTTATTCATGTGATCTCACACAAGTTAGGAACTTTGTTTTAGAAAAGTATGAGTAGCTCAGTTGAGTAAACTGTTTTTTATAACAGCAGATGGAGGACATCCAGGAAAAAGTTTCCCATAATCTCAGAATTCTGGAAAGGTCAAATTATCATAGATTTGAAACAGGAGGGTAGCAGGAATTCAGAGGCAAACCAATATATGGCCCAAACCCAACCTTTATCCTATCCTACCCTAGTACACTAAATACCTACTACCATATCCCACCCAACACAAATCTCAGTACTCTATAACTGTGATTACATTAAGAATAATTTTTCAACATGTTACTGACCTATGCTATTAATCTTTAATTTCTCCACTTCCCTATCCAAATTTAGTTTTGAAAGTATATAATTTCCTAGATATTCAGAACACCATATATTTGTATTGCAGATATTTTTGTCTAAAATCCCATATGTAGTAAACTACAAAACCAAAGAGCAATATTTATGTTCTTGCAGTTTATAATGATGTGTGTGGGAGAAGAGATGTCATGTTTTAGCTGCTTGCCTTTTTAGATTCTAAATTTCTACAGAGTGCAGCCATCTGATTTCATGGTTTCAGTTACTATCCACATACTGTGTTTCTAGATTTGCATCTCTAAACTTAGACCTGTCCCCAGCCTCTAGTCTCATACATTCACCTTCTTACTTGAACTGTCTGGTGGACACCACAGATACTATTTAAATACAACATGTATGAAATTGAGTTAACAATCTCCCTTCTATCTTGCTCAATTTCCTTCCTTATCTCAGAGAATAACTCTCCATGCATTAGGTTGTGTAAACCAGAAATCCAGGATCATATTTCTCCACATCTTCTTTTCCATCATTTTTTAATATTCCTCCCCTGTCACTTTTACTTAGAAAATCTCCCTTGTATCTGTCCCTCCTCCTTCCATCTCCATTGTCTGCATCTAATCTAAGCTACTCTCTTTGAATTTGAGTTCTGCAACTGCCATCTATATCACCTCCCCTCATTACCTGAAGTGAATAAAAATTATAAAGTAAAAAGCTGAACCACTTTTCCGCATCCCTTACTCTCCTTTCCCCTCAAAGGATTTCTACCACTCTCTCATCACAATCTATATCGTGGGCACTCGCTGATCACAATATATACCACGCACAACCTGGTTCTAAATGATCTGTCCTTTTGTCTGCTATATAGGCCGCTCACTCACTAACCTTCCCCTTCCCCTTTGCCTTTCAGATGTAATATCTTTCTCTATACTTTTTCACTTTGTCTTGGGGCCTCACAAACTTGTGTCCTCTCCTTGCATAGTGGCTATCCTTCCCTCAGTCAATCCTTTTGTGAGTTCATTCCTGTTGATCATTGAGATGCCTTGCATAAAAGCTCTTTAACTTTCCCAAGGAAGCAGTTCTTGATCACCTAAACAAATACATTTTCTCTTGTTTTATGTTCTTAGACTAACTGCTCTCTACTTTTTTTTCCAATTCCATATTGAAGCTTGTAATAACATATTAATATTTTTGTTGATTTTATTAGTCCCTAACTGAATTACTAAGTGGAAAGGAATACATCTGTTTAGCTCATCAGTTTGTCCCTATCATAAAGCATGTAGTTACTCAATAAATACTGTTCAATGAATAAATATCTATCATAATCATATTGAATGAAATTGTTTAAAAACTTACTTTTTGCCAGATAGCACATTGAATATTTGTATGTATAAGTTAAAATTCATAACACTCTATGATCCTGGTACATTTATGTATCCCTTTAATATAATGATTTTATAGATAAGGAGACCAAGATATAGCAAGGGTGACTAATTTTCGTAGAATCACAGGCTTGTAAACAGTACAGCTGGACTTTTAATCTTGGCCATATGACTCTAGACTCCATATTATAGGCCATTTTGCCAAATATTCTTTCCCACTGCTTAAGCAAACAAACAGAACAAAAGAATAAAGGGCTACAGCTAAGGGTATGAAGGAACAAATTTATTATTCTTTTGGTGGAAATTATGCTTGTGTTTTAATGTTTAAATAGACTTTTTACAATGAAGGTGATGAAAAATGCTTGATAAGGTTCATTCATAGAGGACTTCTTTCTTAGTTGAAGTTAGGAAACAATTATTTCCTGAATTATGGTTCATTCAGTGCATTTTATTTTTTAACTATTTAACAGTATGTAGGTATAACCTAGAAATGGAAAAAAATAATAATTTTGTACACTTAAAGAGAGATCTATGATAACAAATTTTCTTCTGAAGGTCAGAACCATTGTCAGAGAACTTTAACTGAAAGAAAGCATGCACCATTGAGATCTCATGGAGGTTCATGGGACCTGCATCAGACATTTGTTTAGAATGAAAAAGAATCAACCCTACTTCAGTCAAGGGAAAAACCAACTTTGAAAATGGTAAGAGATTACTGCCTCAGGAAAGTGGTTCTCGACCTATGCTTTCATGAAACATTAAAATGAAATAATATTCATCTTTTTTCATTACCCTAAATTTCAGAGTGAAAAAGAGTATAATGGAGAGATTTTACTCAATTTTATGTTTCTTGCTAATTTATCCTAAGTTTGGATGTTATGTAGTCTACTTTTATTTAAATAAGAGCTAAGAAAAATGATACCTTCTTTGGAGAAAGTTTTTTTTACTTATCTTAGGATGAATTTATCAAGATTATACATAATGTTCTACCCAAAAGCCCATGATTTCCAGACACCTTACTCTCTGAATAAGTTTGTTTTAGGTAAACTAAAAATATCATATAAAAAAATGGGACCACTCAGTTGTATTTCCAGGTACCCCAAATCCCAGAACTATCTGTAAGAAAGACATAAGTGTAAGATAAAATAGGATTTACAACTTATTTTTACCTTTTTATTTCAGCATATAATGGGGGTACAAATGTTTAGGTTACGTATATTGCCTTTGCCCCCACCCGAGTCAAAGCTTCAAGCTTGTCCATCCCCCAGATGGTGCACATCACACTCATTATGTGTGTATATACCTTTCCCCTCCTCCCCCCTCCCATCTGCCCGACACCCAATGAATGTTACTACTATATGTGCACTTAAGAGTTGATCACTTAAAACCAATTTGATGGTGAGTACATGTGGTGCTTATTTTTTCATTCTTGGTATGCTTCCCTTAGTAGAATGGGCTCCAGCTCTATCCAGGATAATACAAGAGGTGCTAGATCACCATTGCTTTTTGTGGCTGAGTAGAACTCCATGGTATACATGTACCACATTTTATTAATCCAGTCATGTTTGATGGGCACTTGGGTCCAGCACAATTCACAATTACAACTTTTTAATTATAATAATATAACATTTAGTAGAAGGACCATATTCTGTTTTTCATTTATAAGTTTCTAATGAGTACATTGTAAACTATATTATTTGCCTCTCTAAGTTACTATTTTAAATCAATTAGAAAAATAAAGAAATTTTTTTTATCTAATGCTAATTAAAATTAGCATTTGGCTAATATAAAATATAATATTGATCATATGTTTGTTTTTGTTTGTTTGTACCAAGCCCTCCAAAGATAATTTGTATATCTGCAGATGACATGCTTTTAACAACTATATTTTAGGTCAGATTTGACAGATTTTGACCAAGATCTCTAATAGAATTTATAGAAAATTGTGATCTGCAGCATATATTTTAGTTAAATCAAGTTTCTGATCATAAAAGTGTGTAATATTTTAGACAGACTCTCAATGTAAGGACCAGTACCTCACACTAATGATTTTATTGTACCATCCAAAATAACTTTAGGTATGTTTATCGTAGTGGTAAAAAACAAATGTGTGGAAATTACACTCTTTAATTTTCTTCACTTAAGATAATGTCATTCAGAACTTTTAGGAAAAATCTATTGTAGACACAGATAATCGGAGGAGAAATAAAGACAATTTTGAAGATTTTGTAATTCAAGAATAGGCAAAATCCTGTTCACTAAACAGATTTGATGCTGACTTTTCTGACCAGGATCTGAAAATAGACTAACATAAATGTTATAGAAAGAGTAACAAAGGTAAATTTGACCAGAAAAAAAAAATGATGTACTATAATTGTAGGACCCCAAGAAAAAGACATTTTGAATAGAAAGCCTATGAGGCAGATCATTGTGATAGAAGACCTGTCACAGAAATGATGCTTTTTGAAAATGATCTGAGAGTCTTCAACAATAATAAAGAGTGGAATCAGTCTGTATTATCTCTAAACTCAGCCTTTTCCATTCTTTAAGTAGTTTTCACCCAATTCTGATAACTAATAATCACTGGAAATCTTTCAGTTAGATTTCTTATCATACTTTTTTGTGATACTGTATCCTATTGGGTCATCTTGATGCCCATTTTTTTTTTCCTTCATGATACTGATAAACATTTGCTAATGTAAACATTTAGTCTTGATGGAAATATGACGGGACAACTTAAATTGTGAGATCAAAAAGTTGAAATGGTTTATAATATAAAGGAAGAAAAGAATCTAACTATTTTATAATTTTTGAAGATGTACATGCCAATATCTGCATTAAAAAGAACATATCTGCTTTTGTTTTGTTTGTTAAGTAGATTCTAATTGTACTCAAATGTGCAAGAGATGTCTTTGGGTTCGTATTTTTACATATCAGAGCTTCACAGAAATAGAAAAGTAGCTTTGGAGAGGAAAACTATTTTTTAAAAGTTATATTTTTGAATTTATTAATATAAAACGCTGTGAATTTACAACTCTGAGATTCACCTTTGAACTCGATTTTTGAAAATAAATGTGGAGTAGTTTTTATCGGTAATAAAATTAAAATGCAATTCCTACTTTTTCAGTCACTTTGCCTTTGGTATAATGATATGTAATTTCAACAGAAAAGTTCATAGAAATTGATACTTAAGCATTTGTCACTTGTTTCTTGTTGATTGCTGATCCACTGACTATTTACAGACATTTATTTGTGTAAGTTTTCATGAAAATACATGACAATTTTGTATTATAAATAATTTTATAATTCTGGGCCAGATGTGGTGGCTCATGCCTGTAATACCAGCACTTTCAGAGGCCATGGTGGGAGGACCACTTGAGCCCAGAATATCAAGACCAGCTTGGGGAACATAGCAAGATTCATCTCTACAAATAAGAAGAAAGAAAATTAACTGGGCATGGTGATGCACGGGCCTGTAGTCGCAGCTACTTGGGAGGCTAAGGTGGGACGGTCACTTGAGCTCAGGAGTTTTAGGTTGCAGTGAGCTGTGATTGTACCACTGCGCTTCAGGCTAGGTGACAGAGTGAGATTGCGTCTCTACCATAAATAAATAAACAAACAAACGAACAAATAATTCTGGTTAGCAGTCATTTTGATTATATCAGTAAATGGTTATTAGCAATATGAATGTGCTATTATATATAACTAGAAATTAGGTACTGAAATCTCTGATAATTGTAAGAAGCTTAATAAACATAAAATTGAAACCCCCATGGAAAAGAAAGAATGAAAAGGAAAAATATTTAAAGAAATAATGACAAATTTTCTAAATTGAATAAAAATTATAAATTCTCAGATTCAGAAATCTCAATCAATTCTAAGCATGAAAAACATGAAAGGAAATACCACCAAGCACATGAGAATCAAATTCTCAAAAACAATGATAAATGGAAAAATATTAAAGAACCCAGGAAAAATACATAGAGTGGATAAAAGTAAGGATGATGGGCCGTTTGTCATTGGCAATAATGCAAGTGAGAAGACAGTGAAAATGTCTATTGCACTATAAAGAAAAAAAAAAAGCCCCTCTAGAATTCTATATACACTTCAAGTATTTTTTAAACAGAAGGTGAAATAATTTTTCTGTACATAGAATGGTTGAAATAATTCATGAACAGCAGACAAGCTGTACAAGAAATGTTAAAGGAAATCCTTCAAACGGAAGTAAAATAATACCAGTTGGCAATATCAATACAAAGGAATGAAGAACACCAGAAATTGTAACTATATTGGTAAAAAAAAATTTTTTTTAAATTATTTCAGTCTGGTAGATTTGAAAGATAATTGATGGTTGAAACAAAAAGACTATATTGTGAAGCTTTTATTATATGTGTAAGATGAATGTGCGACAACAATAACATTAACACTAGCAGAGAAGAAATGAACATATAGTATTTTAAGGATTATATGGGAAATGTTAAGTGTTACATCATTTGAAAGTCATTCAAGGAATATATTATGAGTCCTAAAGCCACCAAGAAAATAATAAAACAATGATAAATTGTACTAAATCAAGAAAGATAAGAAAATGATCTCACAAAATTACTGAATTAATCTAGAAGATAAACATAAAATAAATGATTGTTACAATTAGAAAACATATAGCACAATGATAGTCTGACCGCTAGCTATATTGATAATTATGTTAAAAGAAACTAGTCTGCACATTAACGATCAAAAGGCAGGGATTATCAGATTGTACAAGAAACAAGACTGTTATGCTGCTTACAAGAAACACACTTTAAAGATAAACACACAAATTGGATAAAAGTAAAAACATGGAAAAGATTTATTATGCTAAAACTAGCAAAAGAAAGTGAGTGGATATATTGATACCAAAGTATGTCTTAGAGAAAAGACTTTTAATCTGATAAAGAAAACCTATGAAAAACCTACCACTAAATCATAATGTTAAAAATCTGGGCTGCTTCTAAGATCAGGAAAAGAATGAGGCTGTATTCTCCTAACATTTCTATTCAACATTGTATTTTTCAACACTTAAACTCCAATTTAATGGAGAATACATTTGGTGTTTGTTTTTCATACTTGTGATACTTCACTTAGAAGAGTAGTCTTTAGTTCCATTCAGGTTAATATAAGAGGTATTAGTTCACCATTTTTTATGGCTGAGTAGTACTCCATGATATACATATACCACATTTTATTAATCCACTTACGTATTGATGGGTACTTGGGTTGTTTCCACCTCTTTGCAATTGTGAATTGTGCTATTGTAAACATTCGAGTGTAGGTGTCTTTTTTATAAGATGTCTTTTTCACATTTGAGTAAATACCCAGTAGTGAGATTGTTGGATCAAATAGTATTTCTACTTTTAGTTCTTTGAGGTATCTTCATACTACTTTTCATAGAACTTGTACTAGTTTGTAGTGTATGAGTGTTCTTATCTCACCACATCCATGCCAACATTTATTGTTTGGGGACTTTTGATAAAGGCCATTCTCACTAGAGTTAAGTGATATTTCACTGTGGTTTTTATTTGCACTTCTCTGATGATTAGAGATGTTGAGTATTTTTTCATATGTTTGTTGGCCATTAGTCTATCTTCTTTTGAAAAATTTCTCTTCGTGTTTTTTGTCCACTTTTTAATGGAGTTGTTTGATTTTTTCTCACTGATTTGCATTAGTTCTTTATAGATTCTAGTTATCAGCCCTTTATTAGATGTCTAGCATGAAAATATTTCCCCCATTCTGTAGATTGTCTGTTCACTCTAATGATAGTTTCTTTGGCTGTGCAGAAGTTTTTAAATTTGATCAGGTCACATTTATTTATTTTCATTGTTGCTGTGATTGCTTTTGGAGTCTTATTGATAAATTCTTTTAATTCAATAAAGAAACAAAAACAAATAAAAAACATCTATTTTTTAGAAAGAAAGAAGTAAAACTTTTTATTTGAAGACAAATTGATCATCTATTTAAAAATGAAGAACTAAAACAGTCTTTATTTGTAGACACAATTATCTATAAAAATTGTATGGAATCACAAAAAATGGTAGTGAGTTTAGCAAAGTGGTAGGGTACAGAATCAACATACAAAATTCAATTGTATTTCTAGATACTAACAATGAATAACTGGACATTGAAATTGAAAAAATAATGTATTTTATAATAATGATAAATTAAGAAATACTTATAAATATAACAAAAGTTAAAGACTCATGCACTGAAAATGACAAAGCCATGCTGAGAGAAATTAAAGCCCCCAAAATGGAGAAATATACCATGTTCATGGATCAGAAGGCTATTAAATTATTAAGGTGACAATTCTTTCTACTCGATCTGTAGATTAAATATTTCCTACAAGAAAATCTCTGCAAGCCTTTTTTGTACAAATCGACAAGTTTTTTTCTAAAAATTCATATAAAATTACAAAGGACCTGGAATAAACAACTTTAAAAAAATAAATAAATTGGGGAACTAACACTCCTCATATCCAAACTTATCATGAAGCTGCATTCATCAAGATAGTGTAGTATCACTGTCAAAATATATAAACAGATAAATGGAGAATGAATAAATAAATTTGCCAATACTCATATAATTAAATATTATTCTGCCATAAATATAGAATAAACAAGTATCATCCAATTGTAAAATTAAACGAAAAAAATGTTTTGATGAGCCAAAAAGCTCACTGTATGGTATATTTCTCCTTAATGTTTATCTATTATAAGTCAGATTTATCCATTGTATTGATTATCCTTACTTTGTATAAATATTTAATTCTAACATTCCTTAAATCACATATTGGAGTCAAACATTTGAATTTGATAGAGTCATCTATTGACATTTGCTTTACAGAATTTGATGATGAAATATGTCATTGAGACTTTTGATTAAGTCCTCTTGGCAGCAGATGAGAAAAAAAAAAAAAGGGAAGTCTGAATAGTTTTATAACAAGAGAGCTTAGAAGGCTTTGCTGTATGACCACAAGAGATTTTTTCTCTTTTATCTCCATTGCTGATACTAGAGGAACAGTGGGGAGTGCGAATACTGTCCATGAGCTTTACTTTAATGGCACAGAATTTTACTATTTAAGTTTTATGGAGGCAGGAAAAGAATGAATAGATTTTTACCCAGGTCGAATGCCTTGAATAGCAGTAGTGTTCAGTGTATAAAGCAATTAATAAAAATGTGTGATATGATCACATTATGGTAAAACTTAAAAAAAAACTTCACGTGCATGTTTATTTCAGAGAGAATAGTGCAAGTCACTATTTTGTATATTTGTTACCTGAAAGTTATAAGATTACCCTCTGTGTTCTTGACATGCAATACTGAACTTTATTGTTACTATCTTTTAACCAAGGAGCTAAGAGAAAGTTGCAAAAGATATTAATTTCTAAAATATTGACTTTAATGCACATAATCAATGTCAAAATTAGGTGTACTGTCTATAGGTGTCCTAAAAGTAAGGAATATTGCCATCTAGTGGATATTTAATCACATCGAAGCTATGTGGTCCCTAGAAAAAATATGAGATGATCAAACAGTTAAAACTATAATATAATATAGCAGATAAAAATATGAAGATATCCTAAGATAGTAACAAATTCTATATGAAATATTTTTTCTGTTTTTCCTACATTCAATTTTCATTACACTAAGTAAGTATAAAAAATCTCTACTTCTTGATGATAATTTAAGGGGACATAGCTGGAAAGAACTCTGATCATAATATTTAATTGAATATACCATATTATTAATTAATCAATGTCTCGCTATTTCATGGAACAGTTGGAATGAATAATTTAAATTAATCTTTAATCCCCAACTTTTCAAATATTATCAAAACTTACTTAAAAGTTTTTAAAAAGTGGACAGAGAATTGACTGTCTACTTCATAAAATGTAGCAAATTTTAATGACTTAATATCATACATTAATAAAATCTATAAGTATATTATTAAGAGGGTACTAGCTACATTTTGAATAAAATTTTCTAGTTTAAAAAGAGTACACATGCAAATAATACAGGCCAAATTTATGGAATATAAATAATTAAAAGAAAAATAGGCATATTACTCTTGTAGCATTTATAAATTTCTCTAAATTTGTGTCTTCATGAATTGCATGAGGTTGCCAACTCTGCTTTTCCTACCTGATATGAATATTTACTGAGATAATCACGGTAAAGTAGCTGAAAGTACTTAGAGATTTTAAAATATTATACTGTAACAGTTGAGCTAGCAATGTTGGTAGTGTAGTCCATAATACCAGAGTTAATGAGATGAGATTGAAAGTGCTTGCAACATGTAACTTTTCTCCATTAGACAGAGTTTTATCTAGTTTCTAATATTGTCAGATGTAATTTACTGGATGATATTTAAATATAGCTTTATTATTATAACATATAACCTTGCAGTTATTATTATTTAATAACCTGACATTGTTCTCCAGATGGTCCCCTGGTTATTAAATTTTTTTATAAAAGAAAAGACCAGAAAAATATAAAACAATAAACACTAGACCCTCTTTATACTAATTCTGTGAATGTTTCTTTGAGTTTTACAATATCAGGACAACTCTTCAGAGTTTCTATAAAAGCAACAGATTTACAAGTCTAATTCTATCTTTCAGACTACTACCTTGCTCTGATCCTAGTAATTACAACTAGGATATGACTTAGCTCTGTGTTCCCCAAAGCCCGGGCCACACCGGTACCTCCGCAGCCTGTTAGGGACTGGAACACAGAGCAAAGCCCCTCCCCCATGGAAAAATTGTCTTTCATGAAACTTAGGAAAGGGGGTGGGTTCTGCACACTGCACGGCAGGAGATGAGCAGCAGCGAGCCAGCGAGGCTTTGTCCGCACTTGCAGCCACTCCCCGTCACCGACATCACCACCTGAGATGATTCCCTCTGTGACTAATCTGCAGTAGGACATAGTGACTCAAGTTGTGATTTCTCTCCTTCAAGCTTGTCTTGAAACAATCACAAAATATTATTATATCGTTAAGCAATATTACTTCTGACAGAGAGAGAGAGAGAAGGGGGAAGGAGGAGGAGAGAAAAAAATGAAATACAAAAAAAGTTACAAATTGATGAGATATCTCAAAAATAACTTTTTTTTGGATGATTAGATTTTTTAATTTTTTTTTATTTCAGCATATTACAGGGGTACAAATGTTTAAGTTACATATATTGCCTTTGCCCCACCCGAGTCAGAGTTTCAAGTGTGTCCATCTCCTAGACAGTGCACACTGCACCCATTAGGTGTGTATATACCCTCCTCCCCCTCCCACCTGCTCCACATCCCATGAATGTTACTGCTACATGTGCACTTAAGTGTTGGTCAATTAAGTCAGTTAATACCAATTTGATGGTGAGTACATGTGTTGCTTGTGTTTCCAGTCTTGTGATACTTCTCTTAGTAGAATGGGCTCCAGCTCTATCCAGGATAATACAAGAGGTGTTAGATCACCATTTTTTTTTTTTTTTTTGTGACTGAGCAGAACTCCATGGTGTGTATATATATATTGGATTAACATTTTATTAATCCAATCATGTATTGATGGACACTTAGGTTGTTTCCACATCTTTTCAATTGTGAATTGTGCTGCCATAAACATTCTAGTGCAGATGTCTCTTTTACAGAAGATCTTGTTTGCCTTGGCTAGATGCCCAGTAATGGGATTGCTGAATCAAATGGTAATTCTACTTGTAGCTCTTTGAGGTATCTCCATATTACTTTCCACACAGGTTGTACTTGTTTGCAGTCCCCCTAGCAGTGTGTGAGTGTTTCTACCTTTCCACATCCACTCCAGCATTTGTTGTTTTGGGGCTTTTTGATAAAGGACATTCTCATGGGAATTAAATGATATTTCATTGTGGTTTTGATTTACATTTCTAGGATGATTAGAGATGTTGAGCATTTTTTCATACGTTTCTTGGCCATTAGTCTATATTCTTTTCAAAAATTTCTGTTCATGTCCTTTGCTCACTTTTTTATAGGGTTGTTTGATAGGGTTGTTTGATTTTTTTCTTGATGATTTTCCTGAGTTCTATATACATTCTTGTTATAAATGTGTATCATGCAAATATTTTCTCCCGTTCTGTAGGTTGTCTGTTTGCTCTCATGATAGTTTGTTTCCTTGACTGTGCAGAAGATTTTTAATTTGATTAGGTCCCATTTATTTATTTTTGTTGTTGCTGTGATTGCCTTTGAGGTCTTCTTCATAAATTCTTTTCTTAGGCCAATGTCTATAAGAGTTTTTTCAATATTTTCTTCTAGAATTCTTATAGTTTTACGCCTTAGGTTTAAGTCTGTTATCCACCTGAGTTGATATTTGTGAGAGGTGAAAGGTAAGGATCCTATTTCAGTCTTCTACATGTGGCTATCCAATTTTTCCAGAGCCATTTATTGAATAAGGGTTCTTTTTCCCAGAGTTTGTTGTTGTCTGCTTTGTCGAAGATTAGATGGCTATATGAGGATGGTTTTATATCTGGGTTCTTAGTTCTGTTCCATTAGTCTATGTCTCTGTTCTAAGAATGTTCCTGACAGAGCCAGCTTCACGACCGAGTGTCTCCCTTCTGAAACTCTTGATGTTTAAAAAGTTACCCTGCAATTTTATTTTGCACTGGGTTTCATAATTATGCAGTCAGTTCCTGATAATCCTCAGAATCTAAGTGGAACAAACCCTTCTCCTTTTGAAAACTCTTCCAATCACTGTAAAATGTTTTATTCTGAAATTGGTGCAATAACCTCTCTCATAAAGAATTCCAGAATCCCATGACCTTGCCATGTTTCACTTAGATCCTATAACTAACACCATTGATTATGTTGAGTAGACCAATATCTAAAGCAATACTCAATATTTAGAACAGTAATTAAACTTTCAATCAGTCTTTGGGCTGCATAAATCAATTCTCTGTCATAGTTATTGCAACAGCAGCTGTGAAAAGAGATGCCCAGGCCCAGACATGAAAGGAAGAGGTGTTTTTCCATAGCAGTGGGAACTGAGTAGAGGAGCTAGCCATTGAGATTTATTCAGTTGGCTACTTTCCTACTTCCCTTATTTCCTTGACTAGCTGAAATATAGGTTTCAGGCAAGCTGAAATATGGGTATAATTCATTACTTTGTTTATGTGAAGAGGGATGGGAGCAAACACAGGGAGGTAGAAAAAGCTAGCAGTGATGAGTTTGCAATGGGGAAGGCCGAGGAAGGTATGATGTGAATCAAAAGAATGTCCTAGGATCACTCAACCAGCTAAGAAAGCCACATTCTTATTGCCATGTAAAAATGGAAATTCTGTAATTTTCTCCTAAATAAGTCAAAATACACCCAGAGTAAAATGGCTCCTCTTGCCTTGGAGAACTGCAATGTGGTATCTCACAGCTTAATTCTATACTGTTCTAAGCACAATCTACTGAAAAGCTTACCAACCTAGAATACTAGGACTTTTCTATTCAGACTGTATGGGTCTACATATTTTATAAAGTAAATGTTTGAATTCTTCCCAAGCAGTCCTGCTTTCCCAAATTTAATCCTGTCAGCAAGGATTAAGTCAATATATTCTTACATCAAAAAAATTGGATGACTGCCTTATATTTGTTTTAGTGAAATTTTAGACAAATTTCTAGATGCTTTAGACTAACTCTCCACTTCCTCATAAGAAAGCCAATCATCTCATAATATCTTGTTTAAAGAATCTAATTGTCTCATGTTAAAAAGGTCTACTGGTAATTTTAAGAAAAATTAGTTTTCATGATTGGTTAAATTAAACATAGCCTGTTATATATATTACTTTTACTAAATATATAATTCCATGATCAAATATGAATATTGTCCTCAAATAGTATCAACAGAGAGATTCTTCCTACTTAGCTAATTATTGAAATATATTAATTAACTTTATAGGCATATGATCTTTATAAGATATATAATCCAGTTCATAGTATATACTACAGTTCAAATCACCGAATGACTTTTGCAACTTAGCTTCATATCCACTCTTTGATTCCCCTAAGGGTGATGTAATATTTGTGGTACAGCTATTTTTCTAGTTTTTATGTAATCATCTTAAAATTTATCTATTATTTTTCTTTCCTTTTTTATTTTAATAGATTTAGGGGATACAAGTTGAATTCATGTATATATTGTATAGTGGTAGAGTCTGGGCTTTTAGTGTACCCAAATCCCGAGCAGTAAACATTGTACTCCATAGGTAATTTTTCATCCCTCAATCCCTCCTAATGTCCTGACTTGTGAGCCTGCAATGTCTATTATACCAATTTGTGTGTTCTTGAATAAGCCATAGTTTAGTTCCCACACATAAGTGAGAACATGTAGCATTTTTATTTCTATTTCTGAGTACTTCACTTAAGGTAATGGCGTCCAGTTTCATACAAGTTGCTGGAAAAGACAGTATTTCATTTTTTCCTATTGCTGAGTAGTATTCCTTGGTGTGTGTGTGTGTGTGTGTGTGTGTGTGTGTGTATTTTCTTTTACACTCATTAGTTGATGGGCACTTATGTTGATTCTTTATCTTCGTGATTGTGAGTTGTGCTATGGTAAACGTACAAGTGTAGGTATCTTTTTGATGCAATGATTTCTTTTCCTCTGGGTAGATATCCAATAGTGGGACTGCAAGATTGAATGGTATATCTACTTTTTGTTCTTTGAGAAATCTCCCTACTTATGTCTATAGAGATTGTACTAATTTACATTCCCACCAACAGTGTATAAATGTTTCCTTTTCATGGCATCAGTGCCAAAATCTGTAGTTTTTTGACTTTTTAATAATGGCCATTATAATTGGAGCAAGATGGCATATCATTGTGGGTTTAACCATCACTGATAATTAGTGATGTTGAGAATTTTTCATATTTTAGTTATTTGTACATCTTCTTTGAAAAATAACTGTTTATGTCATTGGCTTACGTTTAATGGGATTGCTTGTTTTCTCCTTGCTGAGTTGTTTACCTTCCTTATACATTCTGTATATTAGTGCTTTATTGGACAAATATTTTCTCCTATTTTATAGGTTGTCTATATATTTTTTAATTATTTATTTCGCTGTGCAGAAGTTTTTTAGACACCACCATGATACCAAAGACAGGAAAGGATGAAAAAAAAAAAAAGAAAGAAAGAAAAACTTTTGAAGTGAATGGACCCTTTTTGCTAGTAGGAGAGGTCCAGTCCCAGGTAGATGACCATCTGATGAGGAAAAAAATCACTTGGGATATGTTAAAATTAAAGCTACTTGTGAAGAACCAAGTAAAAGTTAAGAAAAAGAACCAAAGAGACTGATCATAATGAGAATTTTAGAAAAAAGAAACAAGAACAAGGAAAAAGAAAAAGAGTTAGAGAGGGAAAAGGAAGAAAGAAAAAAGAACTGGTACAAGAGAGGGAAAGAAGAAATAGAAGTCTTTCACAAAGTAGGCATCCAAATTGAACTTCTCAATGAGGATACATTAGACCCCAAAACCACAAAACATCACAAAGTAGAGAAAGAAGATAAAGCAGAAATAGAGATGGACAAAGAGGAGAAACTATGATAGAAAACAGTCATTTTAGTCAGGATTAAAGAAGATAATATGGCTGGAATTGAAAGTCATTTAAGCACAGGAGCAAAACTTGGATAAGAAAGCAAGACAGAAAATACAAGTGGAAAGAAAAGGAGATAGGATTATTTGAAAAAAGAAAGAAAGAAAAAGAAAAAGCAATGTAAAGTCTAGTAGTCCAGAAAAAAAGTGATGACACTAACACTAAATTGAAAGAAAGTGACACTAAGAATGAAGTCAATAGGACTAGGTAAAACATAACATCTGAAGGTGACCATCAGTTTAATTAGAAATGATCTGGGCCAGGCATGATGGACATGCCTGTAATTCCCGCAATTTGGGAAGCCCAGGTAGGCAGATCGCCTGAGACCAGGAGTTCGAGACCAGCCTGAGCAACGTAGGGTACCCCATCTCTACAAAAATAAAAAATTAGCCGGGCATAGTGATGTGTGCCTATAGTCCTAGCTACTAAGGGGGCTGAAGTGAGAGGATCCCTTAAACCCAGGCGTTTGAGGCTGCAGAGAGCTGTGATGGTACCACTGCACTCCAGCCCAAGCTATGGTGCAAGAACCTGTCTCTAAAAAAATAAAAGCACACAAATAAATAAAAGTGATCTGATAAAACTGCAGATCAGACAGTCAGAAGACCAAAAGTTAAAGATTTCAAAGTTTTCTGGAAGAATACTGAGAAACGCATAAAGTTAAGACTAACATTAAAATGAAGTGAAAGAAAGCTGTGCTGGCATAGCATATAAAACTGAGTACTTTTAATTAAAATTTAATTTTTAGGACCAAGATGACCCTACCAGATTTCACAACATGTATTTATAGCATCTATGCCACTGAAAACTTAAGTGTTGTACCATACTTCTTTATTTTCTTTAAGACTCTTTAAGCAATATTCCCTAAACCTGTGGTTTGCTCGATGCTTTTGTAAGGTTTCCATTCTTGGACTTTGAAAACAGGATTAAATGTTAATATTGCTGTGAATCAGACTAAACAGGAGTCCATTTTTACAGTTTCCAATACTTAGCCTTTTGATTTAGAAATGAAAAAAAAAGTATCTTTGAACTTTAACAACAACAAAAAAATAACTTTATATTAAATTCAAATTGTTTGACTAATGGTAGAAGAAACTACATGGACTGTATTTTCAACTTTTTTTTTTGTTTTGAATTAAAAATTGGATATGTTTATGCAAGTCTATGTTCTTGGTCATATACACTATTATTATATGTGTCCTATGATAATTAAATATTGTCCCTAATTATAGCGAAACCACTTATAACTAAATAAATAACATACAGTCTCTAATAGAAATAACTATAAATTATCAAATGTTCACTAAGCCTTTTCTTTGAATAATTTTATTTGATCCTCAATTAACCTCTATGGGATAGATTATATTATTTTCATTAGTTCAGATAAGAAAACTGAGACACAGATATATAAAAAAGCCTAATATTTGGCATAGATAAGATTGTAAATCTGATATTCTGATATTCACGTAAGTATACATACATTATATTTGTGTATTTGGATTTATAAAAATGTTCTTTTTATTTTGCTGTAACACTAGAGAATGTATATCTCCAATCAGTGATAACAATTTAAATTTAGGTTTATAAAGAAAACATTAAGAAAAAGACCCTAGTCATAATTCTGTTGATTGCAGAATGAACAAATAATCTATTTTCTTGCAGTATATCAGCTGTATGAGAAACTCATGTTTCTATGTAAAAAGAAAAGAAAAAGAACCATTTGGGAAGTCTACTGAACTTATTTTATAACTAACTTTTCTGTACTTAGTAGGGATTTTTTACACTTGTTCATACCTGTCGATCAGGTAGAATGTGGCTTCACAAGTAGCTCTTATAGATCCTGATTTTTTAATGAATTTATGGCAGAATCTAAGTGAAATTGGAATCAAAAGAAGACCTATGTTCTAATTTCATCTTTATCACTTACAAGCTACATATTTAAGGTAAATTTACCTTCTCAGTTTTATATTGTCCATTTTATTAAATAAGGACTCTGACAACATCATTTCTAAGGGCGTCCATAGTCCCAAAGTTCATATTATATATAATAGACACATTTTTAAATTCATAATGATTTCTTTTAAATTTTGGAAGCTATTTTTTACTGACTTTAATAGTAGGCGGTCACAGGCCACAATAAAATGTTTGCATTTCCACCTTAACCTTGATATTTTATCTCTTCAACATGGATGCTTTCTAATAATCTACTGGGGTTGCTTAAGTTGCAGTTATGTTATTGCATTATATTACTCTGCATGGTACAGCACTGGCTTAGGAGGAAATAGAAAATTTTAGAACTTCTCCTTTCTCTCACTTGCATAACTTTCCTGGCTTCTGTACTCTGCATCAGTATGAGAAAAGGATTGTAGCCAGCTTTAAATTGTGTGCTTCAAACCTTCCACAGAGGGCAAGAAAAAGAGAGCAGGGGATAATAACCTGATAATAAATAATGCTCTTCACTTAATCTTCTCTGTTTTATCAATAAACCTTGCATATGATATTTGTTTGAGTTAACATTAAGAGAGGCTTATAGATTTGGTTATCATGCCTCTGTAATTTTGCTGGAGCGGGTCTTCTTACCTGATGTAGTTTGGATGTTTGTCTCCAAAATCTCATGTTGAAATTTGATCTCCAGTGTTGGAGATGGGGTCTAAAGGGAGGTGTTTGTGTCAAGGGGGAAGATCCCTCATGGTACTACTTTCACAGTAATGAGTTCTTGCTCTGTTAGTTTCCAAGAAAGCTGGTTGTTAAAAAGAGCTTGGCACTTCCCTGCTCTTTCCCTTCTGCTTCCTCTCTTGCCATGTGACCTCTACACATGCAGAGTCCCCTTAGCCTTCTTCCTTGAGTGGACGAAGCCTGAAACGCCCACCAAAAGTAGATGCTGGCACCATGTTTCTTGTACTTCCTGCAGTACCATGAGCCAATAAGCCTCTTTTCTTTATAAATTCCCTAGTCTCAGGTAATCCTTTTATAACAACACAAACAGAATGAGACACAATGTTTAAGGAACCTGCAAACTCATTACTTCTATGAAGCCTGTTCTAACACTTCTGGGCCTCGGGAATACTCATTCTATAGGATGCTAATTTGGCATTTAACACATTCTTCTTTTATAGTTAGTTACTGTTTTATGTTTCTTCTCCATTCAATTATATTGCCATTTCCTGCAGGTCTTGATTATGTGTCTTCATTGAAAGATTTCAACATATAAAAAAATTAGTTCATAAATGCCTTTGGTAAGTTAGTTATTTAGAAATCACAATTCTATTTCCCATAGAAAAACAAATATAGTTAGGATTCCATGACAGTTAATTCTATTAGCAATATTATTGATTAAATAGGCTTTTCAGCAGACAATAAAGAAGATTTGAGTTAGGCTGGTGGGTGAGGTTAACCAAAATATCATAACTAGTATTTGTTTCTTTATTTCATTAATATAATGCATTCCATTTTTATTGTGGAGACATTGGCTGTTTCTCTCTCATTCTTCTTTCACAAACCTTATTGTCTTGACTATCAGAAGGAAATAGAAATACAGCATGGTTTGTTTCACACTTCTTTTCTACAGTTTGCTTCCATTTCTTAAACACTGAGGCAAGTACATGGTTATTGTAGAATATACCTCATATTTTTTTAAGCCAGAAATTTGTTTTGGAATATCATGAGTTTAATCTTCAACAGTTGGAAAGATTTATGTTAACACTTTAGAACAATGTGTTAATTTGTAGAGTTATACATTTATATATATATTATGTATCATATATATATAGTTGATGAATCAAGAAAATGTGTATTAAACATGGAACTTAATGTTTTATCCCATGGGGTCAAGATATTTTACCTAACTGGGGTGCACATTTGATGCCATTGTCAATATGATCAAGGTCATATTGGACAGGTTGACCAAGAAGTTAGCCAGCATAATTTGAATCTTATATTCCTACTATTAATATTCTCTGAAATATATTTTCTATTTTTAATATGATAACTGTTCTGGGAATGTTATAGTGATACAATAATAAAAGAAAAAACAATAACAAGGACAAAACAAATAACAGCAACAACTACAAAACCAATGGTGCCTGAGTACTGAAAGAGAGCATCTGGCACGACTCAGCATGAGAGTATGAGCATAGATAAGATGTCAAGAAACAGTTCTGACTGTAAATTTCAGGAAAACTGGAAAATAGCAGCAACAGATTGCCATCCATTCTTTCTTTCATTAGCAATATTTATCACAGTATCCTGTGTGGCTGTCTCCATGCTAGTATGCCATAGCTATTCACTGGTTAGTAAATAGACATAATTTTTCCCCTGGTGCATTTTGGTAATAAACAACAAAAAATATGTGATTTTAAACATAAGAGCCAATCTAGAACTGTGAATAGATTTAATGGCCCCACTAAAAAATAGAAATAGCTGTGATAAGTTTTAAAGGAGAAAAATGTTATTTTTTCTAATGTACTTGAATATAAAATGATCAATGAGAAAAGCAGCCAATATGTTTAAAACTTTAATATAACATTATAATGGATAATGCCAAATTCAAAGGCTCATTTCAAATTGTTTAAGTTTTTTTTTATATTTGTCTATAAATATAAATGAATTCTCATCCATTATCAAGGTAATACCATGAGGAATGTGTCATTATTAGCCTCTGCACTTCACACTCTGTTTATTGAGACTTAAGGAGATGAGGTGAATTCTTCCAGGCTATGTTTACTAAGCATCTATTTGTAATCATGTTTTCTTCTAGAAGATGGAGATTCAGAGATAAATACAAGTTAACTTGCTTGTTCTCTTACCCGACACTTCCACATCTTCTCACTTGGAAGTTCAGGTAAAAAGCTTCTATTTACTGCTCTGTCAGAGGATTTGTTTCCAAGAGCTCTTTTTTTTTTTTTCCCCCTACTGTTTCTAACTTCATTGACTCCAGCTCAAATAATACCTGAAAAGAAACAGGAGATTTTGGTTTTGCTAGGCAAACACAAAGCAGTGGGTTGGGACGTTGAGATTGCTATGTTTTCATCACAACTAAGTTCTTTGGTTTCTCTTCAAAGTCCTTTTAAAAATATTTTCACCTACATGCAGTGTCTTCAGGGAAAGGTGGAGAGTCTCCACATGAAATTCCTCTTGATCTTTGAGGCATTGTTGGTGTTGTGTTCATAATACATAGCTAATTTTGCCATTTTCCTACTCTTGGTTGACTCTCAGGTTCCTTGTGTGCCTCAGCTTGCCTCAGTGATGTTGTATTTTTACCCACTATGTGGTTAAGATGCAACTGTTTGAAAACTGACTTTGTTATGTTTCCCTCAAATCTACTCTTTCCCCTGGAGTTTCAATTTTAGTATATCCATTCAACCAGTTAATGAAACTAGAAATCTAGGCATTATCCTGAAACTCTGATTTTTCTTCTTCCACTAAGAGCCAATCAGTTGCTGCTTATTTCTCCCACTTGTAGTCCTCTCTACTTCTTCAGTGACAATACTTCATCACAGGCCACACTCTTACTGTACTCACAGGCATATCTCTGTGGTTCCAATCATGTCACATATTGGTCCATTTTTCACATAAATCAGGATGATCTTTCCAAAATTCAAAATTGATCATGTGATTACCCTACCTACAGTGCTTTTACAGGACTGTTCCTGTTTGGGCTCCACTCTTATCACATACTATTCCTATAGCTGTAACCATAAGAAATACTTGCTGACACTGGTGTTAAAGGGATTGAGAAAAGGTGAAGTCAAAATGACATTTTTTTCAGCGTAACTCAGGAATGATCCCAAGAAATATTAGCATATTCATCACACTGTTGTTCTGTCTTAACTCAAGACATTTCATGCAGGGGGTGGGTAAGATTTGAAAAAAATTGAAAAAGACAATTATGAGCTGTGAGTAAAATCTAGAAAACAAAATATATAGTTAGGTCTTCTTTTCTTTAACCCCTTCACTCTGGGTCAAGACAAGATCTTGGAGATTATCCCCCTCACAACATATTTTTAACCTATTCTTTTCCTGACTCCTTGACAGGCCACACTCTTTTCTTGCCTCTACCTGTTTTCTCAACTGAGATTTCTGCATCTCAGTATGTGGAGGAGACTCAGCTATATGAACATTTTCTTTAAGATACGATAGTCATAGGAATATGAAATTCCACTTACACTTATTTGTGTCCCTATTAGTAGAACTAATTATGTAAATTGAATAATTTTGAAACACTTAATAGATAAGTAAATCAAATTTCACTTAGCAATATAAAATGTCCGTCACCAAACACATGGATGACAGATTCATGTAATCCTTTTCATTTTGTGTTTTCAAAATATTGATTAAGGATTTTATGATGGCTAAATACTGAAAATAGTAGATGCAAATATAAAATAATTAAAATTTAAAATAAGCACTATCTTATTCTGTGACAATATTTGCTCATCTTTCTTTGACTTACATGTTTCTTTTCCGAGGTACATTAAATCTCAAAAGTATGCTTAAATAAGGATGCTTTGAAAACCATCTGGAAGTTTCATACAAGGCACCTGCTCTTGTAATGATGAAATGTCTTTTTAAAATGCAATAAAAAATAATGATGTTCAGCTTTAATCACTTCAGAGTCTATGGCGTATTTATAATAAATTTGTTCCTCATATCCAGTTCTTTCTCTCTGTTTAGCTCTTCTATCTATAATATATCTCTTTCTCTGTCTTCATTTTTCAGGATAAATGTATACATACCTACACTCACACACACATGTACATACACATATACATATGCAATGACATATTTGTTTTTATACATCATATTTAAAGGCTATATATCTTATGGTCACATATTGATATATGATTTTAACATCTTTATTTGGTCATTCAAAATTTACCATATTCATATCATCAATGTATGGTGTATATTTCATGCATTAACTGAATTAAACTCTCTTAAATTTTATTTCCAGTAAGTACCAAGAATAATTGCCTCAAATTTCAGCCTATTTTAGACCTTGTTCTCTTTTAAAAATATTAATTTCATTATAAGAAAACAGAACCTATGAACAAAAAGATTTTTGGTGCTCTTTAGAGTTTCAGTTATGGTTTGAAGTAGTTTTACAGATAAGAAATAAACTAGGAAGTATCACTTGAAATGACAATCATAAAGCAGAAATATGTCTCATACTTTTGCTTTGCTTTTTGCTTGGAGACATAGCACTCAAGTCAAAAAGGGCTGGAGTAGGAGGGAAAGATTTAACAATCTATTCATGTGCATCCCCTTTGTTAGGTACAATTATTAAATGTATACCAGGAATAGTTTTAAGGTTTTATATCTATCATTTCATTGAATTATCATCAAATTCATGTATGTGTACATGTGTATGTATAATTCAAAGTATCTTCTTCATAATTTGAAATGCATAATTATGAAGTACTTTACTATGTTGCACTAATGCTTTGAAATTGTTTGCATTCGAATCTATTCTGATATTAATATTGCAACCTAGTTGTTTCTTTCATTAAATACACTTTAAAAACATATTTCATCATCTAGTTACTCTATTATTTTTGTTCTTTTGTGTTTTGGGTGAGTGCCTTCTAAAGCATATATAAAAATCATTTTATTATTTTATTTTTTATTTTATCACTATTTTTATTAGGGTAGTCAGGCCCTGGTTCCTGTATTTTATTTTATTTTATGCTCTATTAATATTATTTTAATTGACAAATCAAAATTAAATACATTTGTAGGGTACAATGATGTTTAGATATACATATACAATGTGAAATAAAGGATTTATTTTTAATCCAGACTTGTAATCCTTGTTTGTAAGTGGAGTGATTGGTGAAATAAATATATTTATTGTGATTATTCATTTATTTGTATATAATTTTATTCTGTCATCTTTTAAATATATATATTTATCCAATTATTTTATGGTTCTTTATTAGCCAATTTTGTTTCTTTGATTAAAGTTTTAAACTTTTCTCAGATAATTTCAAAGGAATACACACTATTTCTGGTCTTTTAGTAGTTATCGTCACAATTTTAAGAGTCATACATAGTCAAGCCACGAAGTCCAAACTTAATAAGTACCTCTCTCTCTCCTTCAGAAATATACAAGCATGTGTACTCCAATTACCCTGTTTTGACTAATTCACCTCGTGGTAGTCTCTCCTGTCTTATATGAAGGATATTGCTGTTGATTATTTTAGTTCCATGTCATTGTTATGCCTTCCAAATTAGTAATGATTATAATTTTTATTTTTTTGTAAATAGCTATTGAGATTCATTTCTGTACTTAGCAGTTTATATACTCACCATTACTTGTTTCACATCAGACATAAGACTTGGATAATTTTTTTCCTTCTTATGTTCATGCTTTAAAATTTTCTTTATTGAGGAGTCTGTTAACATAAACTCCATCAGTTTTTATTTTTCTGGACATTATTTATCTTTTATATTTTAATAATAGTTTAACTGGCTATAAAATGTTCATTGGAAATTATTTTTTCTGTCAAGAAGTTGCAGGTGTTTTTCTACTGTTTTGGCTTGAGCTGTTCGGATAAGAAATTTGGGGGGTATCTTAGTTCAACTTCTTTCTTTGGAAAACCCTAAGCTTAGTTCCTGTCCCTTGCTGGACTTTAAATTCCAAACAACTAGAGCAAATCCTACTCTGGTTTCCTTTAAGTTTGTGTGTGTGTGTGTGGGTGGGGGGCAACTCTATTATTTTTCCTACATAACAAGTTATCATAAACTCAGCAGTCTAAAAGCACACATTTTTATCCAGTAGTTCTGCCGATCATAAGTCTGGGCATAGCTTAACTTGGTCTTCTGCTTCAGGGTTTCCCTAGGCTGCCATCCAGGTGTTAGTCATCACTGCCATCCCATCAGAAGCTTCAGAGAGGAAAATTATGTTTCCAAGCTCTATTGATCATTGGAAGAATTTATGTCAATAGAGAGTGACTCTCCACTGCCAACCTGGAAGAAATGAGCTGCCAAATTGTGAGAAGACTGACGGAGAGATCCACATGGCCATGGATCTGCTGATGGCCTCCAGGAACTGGGAGCAGACTCTAGCTAACAACTGGTGGGAAAATGAAGATCCAAATCCTACAGCAGGAAGGAAATGATTTCCATCTGCCAATGGAGTAAGTTAGGGAGTAGGTTCTTCTCCAGTTGAGTCTCTAGGTGAAAAAGCAGCCCAACCAACATCTTGATTGCAGTCTTGTAAGTCCCTAAGTACAAGGACTCAGCTAAGAAATGTCCAGACCCATAATCTAAGAAAACTGAGAAATAATAAATATGTGTATAGTTTTGTTAAATTTATAGTAATGCACTACACAACAACGGAAAATTAATACACCAGCTGTCCCAGTTACCTAGAACTGAAGCAGTTCTCAAGACATGAGAGTTACATTTTAAATCTGGGGTAGTCATGGGCAAACTGGAACAAATTAGTTTTCTTAAAATTCCTCTACTTCCTTGTTGGCTCAGACGTGTGTATTGAAAGACAGTTGGTACGATTTTTTTTTTGCCAAAATTTCTAGAGTTTTTACACAAAGAATTATTTTTTTCATGATGCGTGCTTTGCAATATCTGTGGGAAGAGAAGTCCCTGAATGGAGTGCAGGAATTAAAAGAATTTAAGTTGCTATATTCCAAAAGATAATATAATGATCAGGCATGCCCTTTTTAAAAGGTAGAACAACCAAATTGCAACATGGTTGTATATGGCCAATATATTATTCTGTCAGCTTATTTATAAAATTAATGTGAACCTTGTAAGGAGAGGCGATACATCAAACTGAAGAGGCAATATTAGCCTCTAGGTTTATCAGGTAGATATAGCATGATGATTTTGCTTTTAAAAATTACAGTAGATTTAATATTGAAGATTGTTCTTCTAGTTATCATACCTCTTTCTGCATTTATGATTTCATTTTGGGAAATATGAATGATCCTGTGGTCCCTTAATGGCTGCACTCTCTAAGCCTCTGCCAAGTGTTGACAGGTGTCTTAAATAAGAGCCAAGCCATGTTGGCATGCTCCTTAGATTTATTCCCTGGTCCAATCAGATAGCACTCAGACCAGCAGACACACAAAGACGATCTGAGACACATGCCAACATGTATCCTTTCAAACTCTGCCAGATTCTTACACCAGGCTGCATGTTGCCTAATCAACAGCATGCTGTATGGGTTACAGTAGCTGCTACAAGGAAACACATCTTGGTACCTGTCCACAAATCCCTTCTTTCAACTGTTGAACCAGAGATTGAATCAAGAAGTATGGGATTCACCATCATGTCCTGGTGTGAACCTGCACTGGAGATTAGCTATGGAACCATTTTTAAAAACCTTCTAAAAGAGTGAAATGAGTTAAATAATCGTATAGCGTATGGACTAAGAGCTCAATATGCTGAGTTTAAATCTAAGCTCTGATACCTAGAGGTGTATGACCCTGGGCAACTTGACCTCATTAAGAATCTTTTTTCCTCATTCCTAAAATGGAGATAATATTACCTACTTCATCAGGTTGTTGTAAAGATCAAATGAATTAATATTCCTAAAGCATGTAATAGCATCCAGCATATTATAATAATTATATAAATGTTCACTATTATTGTTATTCCCTTACTGAAAATGTTAAAACCACAGGCATATAAGTAGTTTCACAAATATTTCCCTGTTTTTGTAAAACTGATGAAATGAAAAGAAAAGCGGTCGTCCTTATTTTCATTAGATAGGATGTTATCAAGATAAGTAATTTCTGAGACAGTATAAAATGGAAAATGAAATAGTACAGATAACATAGGCACCATGGATAGATTTAGAGAGTTATGTATTTTGGTGCTTACTAGGTATCCACCAGAGCACACGGGCCATGGATTACAAACTTCAGTGAACAGGAGTATTACCTGGAGAACTTTGAACAATAACAATTGTTAAATGGCACCCTGGAAGATTCTGATTCAGTGAATCTGGGATGAGTTTGGGGAACAGACATTATTAAGAAGCTTCTTAAGTGATTCTCGGGGTCAGTCAGGTTTAAATAACACTGGCTGGGAAAAATTTGCTGAAGATATTGAGTCTGTCTTGATCCAGATCTATGTATTAAGAAGCCTCGGATCGTCTATTCAATTGCATTAAGTATGACACGGTTGATAATTGTGTAGTTTGCACTTCTGTCAAAGATTCTAAAGAGATCTGTTGTTAATTACTTGCTTGAATATCTTAAAACTATTCCATTCCTCTGCCAGCCCTCAAACAGCCCAGCTTATCAAATGGAAGAGCTGATAGTCTGATGCTAATGAGAAAACCAGTGTGCATGCCTTGAGATAGATCATTTTAGCAAATTGGTTGTTTAAATTAATTCATTTCAACATATTCAACTTTTGTGTTTTGTTAAATATTTAATGAAGCATATTAAGCCATTTACTTTGTATACTTACACATTTATTTTTATTTTGGTGAAATTATTCCATTTGAAGTATATTTATAATTTCAAAAAAAGAAAACATATTGTGCCATCCCACTGAATAGAGTGATGGCAATGAAATAATAGTAGAGCTGGCAGTTATCGCAAAGATCAGCTGGACCCACATTCTCATTTTATAGATGAGAAGAAAAGCCTAAGATTCTCAAATGTTAATTGACCTTTACAAGGTCTGAGATCTCATTAGTGGCTTTTCAAATTCTAGAAAACTGCTCGTCTGAATGCCAAGCCAATATCCTTCACTAAGCTCTTTGGCTTTCAAATAACTCTAAGTTCACATTTTTTGTTGTTGCATTTTTATTAATATTTAAAGAGGAAATTTGGAGGTTATACAAATGAAAATTTTCGATGATTAAATTTCTCATTAAAAACCTAATGGGATGTTTAAATAAGTCTTTGAACGTCATTAATTTGCCAGTCCCAAATACCTTATTTTTGCGAATGAGAATGCTATTTAATATGACCTTTTTAATATAAGCAGATGAAATTGAATTGACTTTTCTTACTGTGAATATTCTAATAAGAAGATTGTTGGCTGGTGCCTAACTGGTCTAAGACTCCTTCATGATTTTTTTTTTCCTTTTTGTCCAGATTGAGTTAATTCAGACACGGGGAGTTAACAGACACGGGGAGCAGAGCTTTGCCAGTTCTGTAAATCCTGCTTTTCTTAGCTTAAACTAGGAAGAACAGATACAGAGACTCTGCCAGGAAAAAAAAAAAAAAGTGACCATCTAGAAGGGCACCTGTAGAGAATAGGTTAATAGAATCTTTTCTAGCACAGGGTTTATAAAAGAATAATAAATATGAACTGAATTCTGCTTGACCTTTAATTTAATAAGAAGAAAGTTTTTCAAAGGAACGCAAAACCTAACAAGGTAAATATCACAGAAAGGGCACAGAACACATCCAGAGGTTTTGCATGACTTTAATTTTGTTGGATAAGATATTATTTTTCCTTAACTTTTGGTGCATATAATGTAGTCTTTAAAACTCTTAGCTTAGTATCAATTTTTAAATCAATAGACATTTTAAGAACAGTTTTATTTTTACAGAAAATTAAGCTGAAAGTACAGAGTTCACGTATACATAATTCCTCCTCCCCACTTCAATTTACTATATTATTAACACATGACTTTGGTGTGGCACATTGACACAAGTGATGAACCCATATTGATACATTATTATTAACTAATATCTATAGATTACATTAGGATTCTCATTTTGTATTTATAGTTTTATAAATTTTTTAAAATGCATAATTTTATGTGCTCATTATTCCAGTATCATAAAACATAATTTCACTGCCCCCAAAATCCTATCCTACAAATATTTATTTTTACCACCAAACTCTTCAACAATTATTATAATAATTTTTCTTAAGTCTCTTGTCATCTTGTCATTTCTGGAACGTCATGTAGTTGCAATCATACAATACGTAGCCTTTTTAGATTGGCTTCTTTCATTTAGCAATGTACATTTAATATTCCTCCATGTCTTTTGGAAACTTGGTAGCTCATTTATTTTTGTTGTTGAATATTTTATTATATGGGCACACCACCGTTTTGCATTTACATATAAACATTTACATATAAACTTTAGAAATATTTTGTCAATTTCCACAAAGTAAGATGCTTGGTTTCTGATAAGGATTGTATTTAATCCACAGATAAGGTTTGGGAGAACTCACATCTCAACATTATTGAGACTTCCATACATGAATGTAATTTTTACCTAAGCATTTCATTTTTTGTTAATGAAAATGATGTTGTGTTTTACATTTAAAATTCAGGTTTTTCTTTGCTGGTATATAGGAAAGCAATTGATTTTTGTTAATTAACCTTGTATCCTGCAACTTTTATAGTTGTATACCATCTGTTATTCTAAGCACTGTTCTGTCAAATTTTATGTGGATTTTCTATATAAACAATCACATTATTTGCAAACAAAGACAATTTTATCTCTTTCTTTCTGATCTTTATGCTTTTTATTTTGTTTCTTGTCTTATTGCATTAGGTAGAACTTCCAGTATGATGTTGCATAGGAACGGTGAGAGGGGGCATATTTGATTTGTTTCCTATCTTAGGGAGAAAGGATCTAGTTTATCGTCATTAGTATGATGCTAGGTGAAAAGTTTTTATAAATATTGATTGCCAAATTTGTTAGGTTCGTCTGAATGGATGTTCCCTGGTCCCCCGATTCCCAGTGTCAAGAATGAGTACTGGTACCAAGTAGAGCTGATGACAGAGTGATCACAACACAGAGCAATTTTACACAAAGTTTAACACACAAAAGAAAGAATGAAAGTAAAGAAGGAAGCTACACAAAGTGAAAATAAGTTCTAGAGAGAGTGGAAAAGATCAGTCTCCACGAGTGCAGAAAGACCAAAGTCTGAGCACACATTGCCTTCTATAAGCTCACTGGTTTGTCCCGCCTTTCTCCTGTCAGGATTGGTTGTCTTTTCCTGCCTTTTGGAGTGATTGACAGGTTGGGTTTACAGAACAGATCACATTATGGGTTACCTAGCAGGTCCCATACGCAAAAGTTTCCCTTTCTACCGGAGCATCTTCCCCAGAATTCTTCTCAAAGCTCCACCTATGCCATGTTAATTAGATGGTTATGAGCTCTAGGTCAGTTAAAGGTTACTAAAAACTTTTTACTGTG
This sequence comes from Avahi laniger, assembly GCA_963575035.1. Taxonomy (NCBI): domain Eukaryota; kingdom Metazoa; phylum Chordata; class Mammalia; order Primates; family Indriidae; genus Avahi; species Avahi laniger. Next base: position 4,265 of record CAUYSK010023396.1, on the reverse strand, counting down.
TACATTCCCACCAGGGAACAGTTCCTAGGTGCAATTTGGTTCCTAGCTACAATTCATTCAGTTCCGCTCTCTGTCTTTAGCCACTTCCTTGCCACCTATTTACCCTCTGCCAGACCTAACAAGTTGAGACGTTCTCATTCATAGTTTGCTGAGAACTTTTATCATAAATAGGTTATGAATTTTGTCAAATTTTTTTTCTGCATCTAGTAATATAACCCTAAGATTTTTCTTCTGTAGCTTATTGATGTGATTGCTGAATGCCACAAAATGGTTTTTGAATGTTGAAGCATACTCCTGTACCTGGAATAAATTCCACTTGGATATTGTGTATAATTATTGTTATACATCATTGTATTTTATATACTAATATTTTGTTCAGGATTTTGGCATCTATGCACATGGGATATATTGGTCTGTAGTCTTCTTTTCTTGTAATATCTTTGTCTGGTTTTGTTTTTAGGGTAATGTTGACCTCAGAGAATGATTAGAAAATGTTCTACTACTTCTACTTTCTAGAATAGATTATTGTAGGGAACTGGCATCCTTTCTTCTTTCAATGTTTGGTAGAATTAATCAGTGACAAATATCTGGGCATTCCATGCTTTCTGTTTTGGATTGTTATCAATTTTTGATTCAATTTATTTAAACACTATTCAAATTATCTATTTCTCCTTGTGTGAGTTTTGGTAAATTGTGTCTTTGAAGAAATTGGTCCGTTTCATTTAAGTTATCACATTTGTGACCATAGAGCTGTTTGTAATATTTTTTAAACAACCATTAATATCCATGGGGTCAGTAGTGTCGATCCCTCTTTTATTTCTGATATTAGTAATTTGTGCCTTCACTGTTTTTGTTTTGGTTAGTCTGAGTAGAGGTTTATCAATCTTACTGATCTTTTCAAAAAGCCAGCTTTTGGTATCTAGTTTTCTCTAATTTCCTGATTTCAATTAGACTTATTTCTGCTCTGATTTTTATTATTTTTTTTCCTCTGGCTTACTTTAGATTTAATTTTCCCTTCTATTGCTAGTTCCTGGGGGTTGAGGTGTAAATTATTGTTTTAAAATATATACATTCAGTGGCATACATTTTGTTTTAGGTACTGCATTCAATTTAATCCACAGATAAAGTTTGGGAGAACTCACATCTCAACATTACTGAGACTTCCATACATGAATATAATTTTTACCTAAGCATTTCATTTTTTGTTAATGAAAGTGATGTTGTGTTTTACATTTAAAATTCAGATTTTTCTTTGCTGGTATATAGGAAAGCAATTGACTTTTGTTAATTAACCTTGTATCCTGCAACTTTTATAGTTGTATACCATCTGTTATTTTAAGCTCTGTTCTTTCAAATTTTATGTGGATTTTCTATATAAGCAATCACATTATCTGCAAACAAAGACAATTTTATCTCTTTCTTTCTGAGCTTTATGCTTTTTATTTACTAATATACTAATATACACACATATATATAAATGGAATTTCCATTTTCATTTAGTTAAAATATTTTTAGACTTACCTTGAAAATTCTTATTGTTCCATCTGTTATTTAGTGGTCTCCAATATCTCCAAATATTTAGGGATACTCCTGCTATCCTTCTTTTATTGATTTTTACTTTAATTCCACTGTGGTGTGAGAGCATATTTTGCATTATGTCTGTTTTTTTTTTTAATTTGTTAAGGTGAGTTTAATGGCCCAGATTGTCATATTAATATATCTTGGTGAATGTTCTATATGAGCTTGAGAAGAATGTGTGTTTTTCTGTTGTTTGATGAAATATTCTATAAATGGTCAATTAGATCCAGTTGATTGATGGTTATATTTATTGTAAAATTCTTACTCATTTTATGCCTGTTGTATCTATCCATTGCATAAAATAGGTGTTGGAGTTTCCAACATCATGAAGTTTTCTATTTCTTCTTGAAGTTCTGTAAGTTTTTGCCTCACACATTTGACACTATTGTTAGACACATACATATTAAAGTTTGTTATGTCTTCTTAAAGAATTGATCCTTTTATCACTATGTAATGTAGCTATTTATATCTTATAAATTTTATTTCTCTGAAGTCTTCTGTGAGTTAAAATAATATAGCTTCTCCAGCTTTCTTTTGATAAATGTTAGCCTAGTATATCTTTCTCCATCTCTTACTTTTAATCAATATATGTCATTATATTTAAAGTGGGTTTCTTTTATACAACATACAGATAGGTCTTAATTTTTCCACTCTTAGAGCTTCTGTATTTTAATTATTATATTTAGATTATTCAGATTTAAAGTGGTTTATTATTAATAATTTCATTTTTATCCACCATATTTGTAACTATAATATATGCTATGTGTTGTCCTTGTTTGTTGTTTTTTTTGTCTCCCACTCTTTTCATGTTTAACTGATATTTTTATATGATTTCTTTTTTCTCCTCTATAACCTACCAATTATACATCTTTAAAAAAATAGTGATTTCTCTGGAGTTTGCAATATACATTTACGAGTAATCCAAGCCCCTTTTCAATAACACTGTGCTGCTTCACAGGTAGTACAAGTACCTTATACAGAGTATTCCCAATTCTTCTCTCCCATTGCTTATAACATGGCTGTCCTTCAGTTCACTTATCCATGAGCTATAACCAACAAATACATTGCTGTTATTATTATTTTGAACAAATTATTATCTGTTAAATAAAGAATAAACAAAAGTTATTTTACCTTCACTTATTCCTTCTCCAATACTCTTCCTTTCTTTATGTAGAACTGAATTTTTGATCTATATTAAATTTCTTTTCTCTAACTTCTTTAGAAGGCAGATGAGGCAGATCTACAGGCAATAAATTCCCTCTTTTTGTTTTTCTGAGAATGTATTTATTTTTCCTTCTTATTGGAAGGATAATTTCTCTAGGTATAGAATTCTTAGTTGGTGTTTTAATGTTTTTGTTTTGTTTTTTTAATTATTTCAACACTTGGAGTATTTTGCTCCACTCTCTTCTTGCTTGCATAGTTTGTAAAGAAAGTTTCAATGTAATTCTTATCTTTGTTCTTCTGCTGGTATGTTGTTTCCCACTCCTTTCTGTCTTCTTTCCAGATTTCTTCTTTTTCTTTGATTGTCTTCAATTTTGATATGAATGATATGAATAAATGTAGATTTTCAGTATTTATCTCGTTAGGTATTCTCTGAGCTTCCAGGATCTGTGGTTTGGTGTCTGCCATTAATTTTAGAAAATTCTCAGCCATTATTACTCCAACAATTTCTTCTGTTCCTTTCTCTCATTCTTTCTCTTCTTGTATTTTCATTGTATACATGCTACACATTGTACAATTGTTCCACAGTTCTTATATATTCCCTCCATATTTTTCATTTTTTTTTCTCTTTTCATTTCTGTTTGGAAGAGTCTATTGCTATATCTTCAGGCTCACTGATTCTTTCCTTGGCTGTGTCTAGTCTACTGATGAGCCCATGAAAGGCATTCTTCATTTTTGTTACAGTGTTTTATATTTCTAGCATTTCCTTTTGACTCTTTCTTAGAGTTTTCATCTCTTTGCCTACATTTCCCATCTGTTTTTGCATATTGTTCACATTCCCCATTTAGTATTTTTAAATTCCCAGTCTGATAATTTAAAATTCTCTGCCATATCTGCATCTGGTTCTAATGCTTTCCTTTAGACTGTGATTTTGTTTGTTTGCTTTCATCTGTTCAACATGCTATATATATATGTATGTGTGTGTGTGTGTATATATATATATATATACATATATATATGTTGTTATTGCTGTTGTTATTAAAAGCCATACATGATGTGTCAAGTAAAAGAAAATGATGTTTTATTTTTATCTGTCTAGATATTAGAATGTGTTTACTATTTGCTGTTACTATGGTGTCAGAGGCTAAAATTCCCTCTGGTATCTTTGTTTTTGTCTTCCCTATTATCTATGAGTGTCCCTGGAACCTCCCTAAATAGATTTTAAGGCTTGCATGGTTTTTAGCTATGATCTTTTTATTATACAGGGATATTATTGATGTGGTGGTAGGGCGTAGGCATTGTGAAAACATTGTATGATCCTACAATTAGTTCTCAATCTTTTCGGGAGCCTCATCTGGATATTTCACTTGCCTCAGGTGAGTTTGTTTTTTTTTTTTTTTTTTTTTTTTTTTATTTCAGCATAATATGAGGGTACAGATGTTTAGGTTACGTGTGTTGCCCTTGCCCCCCCTCCCCCCCTCAGTCCAGGTTTCAAATATGTCCATCCCATTGCGTGGTGCACATTG
>CAUYSK010023394.1:0-24803 GCA_963575035.1 Avahi laniger | reverse complement strand
AGGAATCTGGGCCACCCTGGGCCCCTCTTTCTCCCTTGCCCCCACATCCAATTAATCAGCAGTTGCATTATTTCTTTCTCCTCGGCCTCTCTTGTAACTCTCCCTTCCGAGTTGGGTCATCCTATTTCCTCTCCTGGATTGTTGACAACTCTCCTCTAACTGGCCGGCCTGTTTCCACTTGTCTTCCTGTGTCACAGTCATTTTTCTCAAATACATCATGAAGCATTTCACTATTTGTTGCCTATCACCACTTTCAGAAGAAAATGCACACCTTTTCGTTTACCACCCAAGCCTGGCCCTCCTTGATCTGACCCCGTCTGCCTCGTGTTCATGTCCCTCCACGTTTCCAATACTTGAGCCAGCACTTGTCATCATTTGCCACAAGCGTGGCACCATGTAGCCCTCCTCCGTGGCCTTCTCAGAATGAGCCTGGGCCAGGGCCATTAGAATAACAAGTGGCCTTGATCTTATGAGCTTGGTCTGCTTCTCTCCTGGCTGCCGCACTCACCAGCCAAGCAATATATTGGCGCCTCTGTTCACTCAAATAGGTGGATAGTAATACTATATGCAGGATAGGTTTGTTGTGGTGTTACATGATACAGTGCATCAAAGAGCTTAGAACAGTGAATGCTCAATAAATATTTGACATTTGCTATCACTGCTACTAAGACTACTTTTCCTATTTTTCTTGGTCTTGTTCCATCAGCAATAGTAGCACAGCCGCTGTTCTGCCATCAGCTCCTACAAGGTCGTGTTATTTCAGCATCCACGCCAGTTTCCTCACATGCTTTTCCACCGCTTGTCATGTCCTTCCTGCCTCTTTCTTCTTCAAATCAGAGCCACTCTCTGACCGACATCTTCCCCAGGAATCCTTTCCAGCGTCCCAGACAGAGTCAGTTGCCCTCTTCAGTGCGCCCATCGACCTGTGGTTCCCTCCTCTAGGACAGTGGCCACCACAGCCTTCTCTGGCTGCTGCCTGACCCACCTGTGAGCTCCATGAGGACAGGCACCGTGTCTCCCTGGCTCTGTGCCCACGCAGAGCCTGGTGCATAGCAGGTGTTTGGTAAAACTGGTGGGATGGATGCACGAGGAACTAGAGGAGTTCAGTGTGTTGGAGCATCACTCCCCGATCATTGTGTAGCCTTCATGCCCTTTAGTATGGTAGACTTGGAATCAAGCATGGATTTAATCAATATATGCAGGCTCTGATCTGAGCAGAACTTCACCATTTCCTTTTTTTTTTATTTCAGCATATTATGGGGGTGCAGATGTTAAGGTTATGTATGTTACCCTTGCCCCCCCACAAGTCTGAGTTTCAGATGTGTCCATCCCTCGGATGGTGCGCATTGCACTCTTTGTGTATGCATATACCCGTCCCCTCCTCCCTCCTCCCCCCTGCCCGACAGCCAATAGATGTTATTTGTATATGTGCACTTATGTGTTGATCAGTTAATACCAGTTTGATGGTGAGTACATGTGGTGCTTGTTTTTCCATTCTTGGGATCTACACCATTTCCATTTTAAAGAGAAAAATACATATGATTAAAAAAAATGAGATTATACAAGTAATCCAGGCTACTTTTATATTTACATTCTTATATAACATATAACATATGAGGATTATATATAATAATTTATAAGAATAGTATATATAACATAATCATATATAATTAGAATAATGTATAATTAGTATTATATATGTATTGGTACATGTGTATTTGAATAATTAGTATTATACACATAAATAATTTCAGCATATATTTAATTAGTAATATAGAATTGGAATTATATTAGTAATAACATAATATAAGTAGTATGCTATGTGTTATTATATAATTATTATATAAATATCGATGGGTGGAAAACATAAATTCAGTACACATCTATGTGCAGCCTTTCAGTTCTCCATCAACTCACTTCGGCAAGGGGAGCCCCTTACAAGATCCTCAATGATTTTTTTAAAGTAAATCATACTCAGCATCCTGTACATAAGCAGAAAAGTGCTTTCCCTCACATTCGTGGATAAACCTATACTCTCCCTTCTCCACCTTGCAAGGTGAGTGCAAGGATCAGCATCTCATTTATCCTCGTTTCTCCTGCATGCCTAGCAAACAGTACGGACTCAATAAACATTTGTGGAAGCTAGAATGAACTTTCAATAAAAAGGACTTTGCAATTTACCTCCAGACCCAGAACATAAAATGAACAAGACAATCCATTCTCCCAGTAACTGCAGTAAATGGAGATTTGCATGCACTTGTTTTTCATTGACTTTCCTTCCTGCTTTTGAATGTAAGAATGCTCTACCACCCTCCCCAGCCTCCGCCTCTCTTCCCTAGGGCTAGCAACACAGCAGTAATAGCAGCTGCTGTTCCTGGTTCCTTTTGTCCCCCCATGGGGCAGGCACCCTACTAAAGTGCTTCATTTAATCCTTAAACCACCTTTAGAGTAAGTATTTTTGTTTCTCTTTTATACCTAAGAATGGGATTCAGAGAGGAAAAGGAACTTGGCCAAGGTTACCTGGCTTATAAAAGATACAGTTGGGAGTCAAACCCAGGTGGCCCTGATTTCCAAGGCCACCCTGCTATTAATCCTTTTATCCATGCAGCCAAACGCTCAAACTGCAGTCTTGGAAAAAACCACAGGTCTTTGCCACCAATCTGGAAGGCTTCATTGATCTACTCTTTGGATAGCTTTGTTTCAGGTTCAGATGGGTGAGCAGATTTTCAACCAGATGTGGATCAGCTCAGTTCTCATACCAGGGCTGCTGGGGTCTCCTCAAACAGAGCACAGACAGCAGGAAATCTAGGGACAGTAGTTGTTACGGAGCTTTTTGGGTCCCTGAGATATGACTTTTATTACCAGACTGATAGTTTAAAGCAAGATCCTATTCCAGAAAAGCTAGGAACAGTAAACCAATGATTAGTGGATCAAACACATCTCTGTAAAAGGCTCACTGCAATTCCTGGCACATGGTAAGTACTGAGTAAGTGGCAGCTTTTAGCTATAACAGTTTTGGAACTGGGACTGAGCTGGTTGAAATTCTGGTCACTCACTTAACGGGAATTTAGGACAGATGATCCTACCAGTGCACTGCGATGCAGGATTCAGCAAGAGACTCAACTAAGAAAGAGACCGAGAATGGGTGGCTTACAGAGGTCTCTGCAATGCAGATACTGTCGACCTCCCCAGCCTTGTCTCTCACCACATTCCACGATTCTAGATTTGACCATAAGGAAAAATACTCAGATCTTCCTAAGTGCCACCCTCCCTCTGTCACCACAGGATCTTTGCACATGCAGTCCCCACTGCCTGGAATCCTCTTCCTTGTCTTTTCTCCTGGCTGATTCCTTGTCATTTGAACTCAGCCTCTCTGTTACTTCCCTGAGTCATTCATTCCGTCACCATAGGGCTGTGGAATGAGCTCTGTAATGGCGGAGACCCTATGACAGGTGCTGGAAATACAAAGGTGAACAGATTATATATGGCCCCTGTCTTGGAGCTTGTGTTCTAACAGAGGCAACAGATATTAATAAAATAAATATACCATTAAAAGTACAATTATACACCTAAGTCAGGAGGGCAAGAACACGAATTCCTATCACCGAACCACAGGGATAAGACCACGTCGGTGCACTATGATTTTGCACATCTGCAGATGATGTGGGCAGGCATGAACGTGGAGTCTGTGGGTAAGTGGTGGGAGAGACTAGACAAGGAGAAGGAAAGGACTTCGCTGTGGTCAAGTTACTCGTTCTCAAATGTGTGATTGGGGGCGAGCTAATCTCTCTGTGCCTTAGTTTCCCCCTTTTTAAATGAGAACTCAGACTTAATGATCTCTGCTGTGGTCTCCCCAGTTCCAAGATCTCCATGTCGCACTGCCTGGTTATTTAGCGGGGCCAAAGAAAAGTCTATTTGAAGAAACCTCCCCAAAAGATCAAAAGTTGACTCACTACCCTAAGTTTGATGAAACAGGGAACTTTCTATTGCTAACTTGACCATTTTTAATCCCTTTTTAAAACAGAACTTAGTATATCTCTTTCCAAAATTGTTTTCACTCTTAAACAGCTCATGAAAACCACAGAGCAAAAATGTGGTCAAAGAATGGAAAATTATTAGCAGAAGGAGCTTGTGAACGTACCAAGAAGGTGCCCGGAGGAAATGATGAGGTTAGATTTTTTTTCTTCTTCTTCCAAAGAATTGTCAGTTTATTTTTTTCATCTTCATCAAGGCATCGAGGCGCTCAGACTAGCAAAGACTGTTACCGCAAAACCTAGTACATTGGATACTTGAGCTATTATTTATGCTTTTCTTATGACAACACAAACTCCCACGCTGAGGCTTAGACGTAGGGTCAGAAACACTTTCTTCAGATCCTGCTGTCACTTGCCTGCTCAACGACTCAGTTGACTCAATTGTTGTTGAGGAAATTCAAATCCCCCTGCGTGGGCTGATCATGTGACCTGCCACCAAAGGCAGCAAAGAATATTCTAGCTACGGCTGAGAGAGAAATCATATCATTCTGTGCTCTCACCCTTGACGCTCTAAGAATCAGTCAGCTTTTCTTTATCTTTATCTTGTTTGTCACTGCAAAGCTGTCGACCTACACATGACACTCACCGTGACCCAGGGGTGCTGGGAATTTCAATGGCAGCAAGGGACAGGGGCGCATGGCTGCGGTAGGAGAGAGGGAAGAGACATTGCAGAAGGGCAGGACGGGCACTTTTTAATCGCTCAAGAGATAAGTTTGGACAATTTGTTTTTAAATCCACAAAAAGAAGCGGACCTAGTCTTTGGGAAGCCTTTGTGGAGAGTGTTTTTGTTTTATTCCTTTGCCTCTTTTAGTCATTGTATAGACCAGTGCTTGTCAGAGTGTGGAGCCAGGATCAGCAGTATAACATCACCTGGGGACTTACAGAAATGCACATTCCCAGGCCCCACCCCAGACCTACGGGATCATGAGCTCTCAGGAGGGGGCCCTGCAATCTGAGCTTTAACAGGCCTTCTGGAAGATTCTGATGCAGCACAGGTTGAGAACCGCAGATGTAAATCATCCACCTGACACACTCCCTGAAACTGAGATGAGAAGGCTCCCATGATGCTCAGAATATCTTATCTACTATCAGATATTTTATTTAAAACCTGGAAGGAGGCCTGGCTATTAGTATATATTTTGTCAGTTCCCTGGGGAGTTCTGACATGCAGCCAGTGCTGAGACCCACTGCTCTATAAAGGCGTCCTTCCCCTAATTTGCTAAATTATGGCATTGTAACAATGCACTTCCTCTCTTCCTAGTAGAGGTTGGTATCACAGTCCATGGGTCTAGTACGTGGGATGTCGTAGATCAGAGCATGACTAACACGGTCTTCTGTGAATCAGAGGAACAAGAAGAGAAAATAAGCTCCCGTCCTCCTTGGCAGAGTTTGAAGCTCTTGATGCTCGGAGATGCTCAAACTTCCTGCTCCCTGGATCACAGCCACAGCTACTGTGCCCCGGGTTCTCCCATCCCGTCACAGTGCTGCCCCATCCACTGACAGGAAAGAAGACTACTTAGACCGTTTTCTCTACCCAGACTGCTCTGAGCTCATTGCTGAGGCACTGGGTTAAGAAACAAATGCAGCAAAGTGGTGAAGCATGTGGGTTGATCCCTTCAACCCCAGCTGCACCGAGCTTCCTATGGGCTAGGCAAGGTTTGATGTGCTTGAAAATAATAGCTCATTTGATCTTCATCATGACCTCCATGAGGTCGTTATTTCCCAGATGGAGAAACTGAAGCACAGAGAAGTTAAGAAACTGCCTAAAGTCACACAGCAACAGGAGAGAAAAGATTTGAACCCACGTAGTCTATATTCAGCTTCTATAGTCTTAACCACGCCCTATGCCACAGGAGTAGTGGGTCTGTAGGAAGAAGGAGAGAAGGAAGGGGAGCCATGTCTTACTGACTGGTTGCTCTTTGTCAAGCCGTGCGCCGGGCACTTCACACGCATCTCATTCTACACTCCCACCGCCATGTTCCTATCATGAAGACAACTCAGAAAAAGCAAGTGAACATATACCGATTTATCCTGCCAGGATAATTGGAAATTGGCGCTCAGAAAGTCTAAGTCTTAGTGACTCAGGGTGATGGGATTTAAACCCAAGCCTCCTCATTGCTAGGCCCAAGGTCTTCATGGTTGCTACTGATCTCCAAAATGACACAGAGGTTGCAGAGCAAGGTAGAGCTCCCAGCGCCCACACCTGAGTCAGTCCTGGGCTCTCTCGACCTGGGTGACTTTGAAGGGTTGACTAGGTGCTCATATGCAAACAGGCAGCATATTTAGTACAGGGCCAAGCACACGGCAAGCGCTCAGTACATTTTAGTGCCCTTCTTACTCGAAAGACCAGACCATTCTGTGTTGCAATCTTTAGTCTACTAGTTCCAGATTAAGTAGCTTTTTCTCAGGCCCTCTGGGATTTTTGACTACAGGGCAGGTACTGGGTTGGAAAGGTTCAATCTATAACCATGGCCGCCTCTACCTCCATCCCAAAACCCCACCACAATTTTGTGTGAATTGGAGAGATAGGCCCGTATCCCCTGGCAGGCAGAGCTGTGAGCCCTGGCACCTGGAGTGTGGACACCCCTGACTTGTCCCATGGGCTGCCGGCCCAACCGCACATGGTAACTCTACTAATCCGCCCTGGCGGGGAGTGTACTGAGTCTTGTGTCTCCATACTCTCCATGTGATGGAAGCCATGCATGGCCACAGGACAACCCACAGCCCACAGACTGCCACGTTGCTAAAGAGCTGGACTCCTGGCCAGAGAGCAGTCCAGCCCACCAGATGGCAAAGTCCCTTTCACAGGGCTCTAAATCAGGGAGGGTCAGAGTCACTTCCAGGCTGGCTGCCTTCCACGTGGTGCATTTGGATACGTTTCCTGGATGATCGTGTGTGCATGGTGGGATGCCGGATTCACGTTTCCAGCCAAATTACTATTTGTACCCACAGTTGGGAGCTGTGGTTTTTGATACATGCATCTCTTTTAACCAAAATTAATAGAAAAAAGAATTGCACTACTGTTAGGTAGACTGACGACAGAATGTATTGTCTAAATTGGGACTCGTTTTGAGAACAAGAGGGAATACTGTTTTTAATTTTCATTGATTAACAGGTATAAACTAGAGGTGTCTTGGGAAAATAGGGTTATATAGTCATTCTAATATTAAGTCAAGGAAAAGGACCAATAGGGTGTCCAGGAGAGAAAAGCAGAGGGGTGACACTAAGATTCAGACCCTGGGATTTAATGTTCAGCACTTGAGGGACTTTGACCTCGTTATTCTAAACTGATAGCTTTATCTATAAAGTTGAGATGACATTACTGACCTCACCAGGTGACCATAAGAGTGAGATTGACATGCAAGTATAGAGCCTTGCACAAGATCAATTACAACGTAGGGGCTTAGGGACTATACATTCTCATCCCCAGCTTCTGGTCTTTACCTATCTCCTGCAAAGCCTTTGCCCCAAACAGGGATTTGCAAACCAGCATGCAATCATGCCTGGCAGAAAGCAAACGCCTTCACCCGGGTCGATTGTTTTCACAACCCAGCAGCCTGCCTTCCTGCCTTGCTCCGAGTGTCTATGCTCATCGAGGCACCTCGTTAACCAGGCGTCTCGACGGGATCAAGAGGTTGACCTTGGTTTCGGCACCTTCTGATGTGATCAACAATTTCATCTCAAAGCATCTGCCCTGGACAAGAACTACTCGATCTCTCCAACTATTGCTCTGCTCCTGCTGCCGGTCCTCAGAGATCAGACATCGAGATTCTTTCTGTGACTTCAAATCCCTCAGCTCAGGTTCTGAACTGGGTAGGACAGGGTCCATCAGAGCAGGAAGGTGAGTCGGATACTCTTGGATCAGAGTATCTTTAACAGTTAGTCCTGTAGGGAACTGAAATGCAGAGGACGGGTCACCAGATGGGAAATCCCCCTGGGATGGTCAGTCCTAGTCATGCACCTTTTCTTCCTCTGCATCCTCAGATGGGGAGGAACCTTTCCTGGAGCTCTTTGTCCTGCTGTTTTGCATCAACAACAAACGGAAGTTAACTGGCTTTCTTTGTGAATGCAACAAGGGTAAAATGATTTTATTCCTAATAGTGTTTACCAAGCCATCTCCCTTATTTAAACACCACCAGGGCCAATGCTGTGTCCTTAGTCACCTACCTGCAGTCCCCGGCACAGAGCCAGGCATGTGCGAAGTGTTCATAAAACACGGAGATGCATGAACGAATGAATGAATGATTGATAATCTCTTCGCGTTTTTCTCCTCTTTGACGTCTTAGTAAGGCAACATCCTGCTTCTTTCATGGGATCCTCCTCACTGTCCCACACGTTTTACATGTTCATTTGCTGTTTCATTCAGTGAATATTTACGTGCCATGCACCTCAATCAATGTGTCGTGCACTGTGCACCTACTTTTGTCACGCACTCTAATAGGTCCTAGGGATACTAAGTGGCATGTTCTGGAGGTAGATTGCCTGCGGAAATACCCCTGATGACAATACCAGCCAGCTGGGATCGAGCAAGTCACATAAGCGTTCAGAATATTAGTTTTTGCACACGTGCCTGGTCATGGTACCCTCCTAAGGGGGGTGTAGGGAGAGAAGGGGGTGACCTCCACGAAGGGCCGCACACCCTGCCTGGCACCAGCTGGTATCAGCATTGAAGACTTCGGTTCCTTTCCTGCCTCTCCAACAAGATTGTGGACCAGGGGGGCCAAGAAGGGAGAAAAATGAGAAGCATCAAAAGCACAGATTTGGGGACTCTTAAAACTGACAACCTTCCTGGGCCATCCACGCCAACCTCCACCTGACGCAGGGGGAGCTTCCTGGCTCAGCTTCCTCCCGTAACATTTTCAGGATGAAAACTAATGAGACGGAGATGGAGAACTAATTGCCTCCTGAGTTAGCCCATTCTATTTTGAGGCTACTCTAATGGTTTGGAAGGCCTTATTTATATTACGCTATAGGTACCCTCCCTGCAAATTTTGCTCCTAGGAAGCACAGCCCACAAAACAGTAGACGTTTGAATCTCCCACCCCTTCTGTAGATATTTCCAACATCGCTCCTGCATCCTGGGTCCTCTCTTTTCCAGCCTGAGTATGTTTAACCCCTTCTATTCTTCTCTTTGTCATATGGAAATATATGCAGTGGACAATGGCCTGGCAGGTGATAATCTTATCTGTGGCCCAGTGGGACCATCTCCCCCCACTCAAACATCCGTGGTTCTAGTTATTTCTGTGTTCACAGCCCACTTTTGTGTAACAGAATTTGGGATAGCACACTTGAATGGGTCAAAAAGACTAAAATAACAGTAAAAAGGTAGGAGGGATCATGTTGCCATGCAGAACTACAGCATCACAATATCTCACAGCCTCAATAAAGGCACTGACAGTATCTCACTGTCCCCTTGGTTTTGCCACTTGACTTTAGAACCGCTCAGTGGCCTGACCAGGCTCTTTTGACTTTCTTGCATGGTCTAGTGAACCAAGGTGATCCTCCTTAGGCAGCAGCTTCAGTTTAGGTTTCTCCTTTGACTCCCAGCAATTGGTATTGCATGCTACGCTGCATTTCCAAGCTCTATCCTGTCTGCAGTCTGACAGGCAGACAGGACATGTATGCTTAATCCTACCAAAAGTCGAATGTACACATGGGTTAGAATATGGTGATCCACCCTGCTGAGGTTTCGAGGTGCACTACTGGCATAGTACGAGGGCAATGCATTTAAAGGACCACAGGTTTACTCTCCAAAATTAGAACTTATTTCTTCTATCTAACTACAAGTTAGCAACAATATATTATAGATTTCAAGGTAGCTGGAAAAGAGGACTTGAAATGTTACCAACACATAGAAACGATAAACATTTAAGGCGATGGATATTTCCAATACCCTGACTTGATCATTACATATTCTATGCCTATAAAAAATACTCACAGGTACCCCATTAATAGGTAAAATACCATGTATTAATAAAATGAAAAAGAGTGATTAAAAAAAAAAGGACCACAGGTTTATATGTCGAATGCAGGGGAGACCGAGGCAGAGATGGTCGGTTTGGCTTTTGGCTCCCTGTCTCCTCCCACGCACCCACTGCTTTTGGCCACCAAATATTTACAGGTCAGAATCAACAAAACAAGGAAAAGGAGATCACTCACAGTTTCAGAGGTGTTTTTTTTTTCATTTTTTCTGCTTTTTCATTCTCAAAAAGCTTTTGGCATAACTAAAAGGACTTACTTCCCCAAGCACAGCACCAAGTCTAAATATATTAATAAGCTCTTCTGATGCAATTAAACATCAGAGAATGAAATGCCACATTTCATAGAGAAAGGATCTACTCCGAACTCTACTAAGCTCTTTTGAGAAAGTATTATTATGAAAGCAACACATGTTCATGCCATTGTAAAGAATGAAATTTGGAAAATACAGGAAACTATAAAAATGTCAACTATAATGCCATATCTTGGAGATAAACACTCTACATAATTTGGCTTAGTTTGTTCCCATAGTTTCCCAGTATGTACTGTCAATATTTGGTTATCCACAGGATTGGAATCACACTGAATATACCACTGTGTACCCTGATTATTTTTTTCTTTTGAAGCTTATATTGTGAGCATTTTAGTGGGTCATGAAAAATTCTTTAACATCATCATTTGGTACGGATATACTATAATCCCTTTTAACCAATCCCTGTCTTGTAGGAAATTATAGTGTTATAATTTATTTATAAATAAATTTATAACACTACATAGTGTTATATTATAAACTGTATTTCAGGGAACATCTTTGGATATAGAGCTTTGATTATAAGTTTCAGAAGACAGAGTCTAAGTCTGCCTATCTACTACACAATGTATATACAATGTATACAGTAGTATACATTGTGTCCACGGTAGTATACATTGTATCTAGCACATTGTTGGGCAAACTGTAGATGCTCATTGTTTGCATAGAGACTTCGGTCTGTTTGACTCACCCTGGTTATTTCTTCAGAAGATATCGCCAGTAGTGAAGGATATGGCAACCCTGCCAGTATGAAATTCTGAGGTCAAAGGGCTCGGTACGGTTCTAAAGAGAAGACCTGGGGCTGCAAACCTGGAATTTCAGTCTCTGTGGTGCACAGAGAGAGAGAAAGTAGAACTTGCTGAGGGCTTTTTCTGCTTCGAAAAGCACATTTTGGTAGTGGGAAATCAAAGACGGTCACTGGCTTCTTAATGGCTTGCAAGCCGTTTTAAGTCGTGAAACTGTGTCTACATGGAGCTCACAAGTTTGATGATAATGTACTCATTTACTAATTTCACATACTTAATGTATCCTCCCTTGTGTAATTAAGAACCTCATTATCATTACACAGAACAGGTGAAGTTCACCCATTTAATTCGCTCCAACAATTGCCAAGCAGCCACTCCATCCTAAGACCCTGTGCTTTGTGCCGGAAGTGCAGAGATGCCTGGGACCCACTCTGACTTCAGGAAGACCCATCTAGCACAGGGAGACCGGTGGGTAACTGCACACGCTAGTACATGGCATATAGAGGCAGTTCTACATAGCTGCTGGATGGATGGATGGATGCATCTGGTGAGCGCAATATTAGGAAGAAAATGTTACAGAGAATATAGAGGCAGGAGGGAAGGAAAGCCTTCCAAGAGGAGGTGACATTTAAATAATGAGTAGAGATCTTCCAGGAGGAGAAACACGGGGAGCTTGCTGAGGTCCTCAGGTTGGAGAGTGCAGGATGGAGAGGATGAACAGATAGGCGTCGCTGGAGATAAAGAGATTGGTGGGACAGGGTAGTGGGGAGGGATGCGTGTGTCAATCTCTGCTGATCACGAAAGACATGTTCAGAGGGTTTGGATTTCCCCAAAAGCAGACCCTAAGGTGAACATTTATGTGCATGTAGCTTACCTAGGAATGGATCCCAGGAAGTGAGGTGAAGGGGTAGGCCGGTGAGGTGGGGAGGGAGGGAAGCCTACAGAGTGGCTCGCCCCAGTGAACGGAGGATGATAACTCTAGCGGGGACCCTCTGAGAGATTACACGGAACACATTTCAGAACCCTCCCACCTTGGGGGAGGAAGCTTAGGAATTTGTCTCTCAATTCTCATCCTGCACTGGGGGCGTTAACTCTAGGGCACTCGCAGCCTGCCCCAAGCATGGGCCGAGTCACAATCCAGGGAAGGACGTCAGGCTCCCCCATGAACCGTAACCCTCTGCACTGACATCAGGGATGGGGATGTGAATGTGTCTGCTACGAAGCCCAATGGCCAACAGGCTAGATCTCAGCAAGCAAACTCTGTGACAAGACTAGGGAAAGAATCCTGTTCCAGTGACTTCATCCTATTGGCAATTCCTGCCTGGGATGTTTGCCAGTTCCCAAAATCTGTAATGAGCTTTTTTGTTGCTTTTCATGTAACTGCCTCCTTGTCTCTGATTACATGTTACCCACTCAGTGAGGACATCTTTGATGATTTCGTCTGTGGTAGGTCTCTCTTCATGATACCTCTAAGATAGCATCTTCATCCTTCCCTTCATTATATATATACACACATATTTATTACATTGTGTATCTGTATGTGTGTATATATAATCATCTCTTGGTATCCATGGGGAATTGGTTCCAGGACCCCCTGTGAATACCAAAATCGACCACGCTCAAGTCCCTGATATAAAATGTCATAGTATTTGCATATGATCTGTGCATATCCCCCTATATACTTTAAATCACTTCTAGATTACTTCTAATACCTAATACGATGTAGATGCTATGTCAATAGATGTTATACTATATTGTTTAGGAAATAATGACAAGAGAAAAAGTTGTACATGTTCAGTACAGATGCCACCATCCATTTGTTTTGGAATATTTTGATCTGTGGTTGGTCAAATCCATGGACATGGAGGGCCGACTGTATCTTATGTACACACATACACACACACACACACACACATATTATACATATACACACTTGTTTGCTATGTGGCTATGCTCTTCTCTCCCTTATATGTGGTCCCTGAGGATGGCGCCTATTTTGTTTGCCACCGTATTCCATTTACCTAACATGCTAGCATGCTGCCTGGCACATAGTAAGTGCTCAATAAGGGTCCATTAAGTGATCAGATAAGGTCCACCACCCGCCTCCAGCGCTTGCTGGCAGAGAAAGGCAGAGGCAGACTCGTCTCCCACATGACCCTCCTCCACGGGCCCAGGCCTCCAGGTGTGACTGTCTCTCCACACTGCAGAGTCCTGGGGTGGGGGAACAACTCTGAGAGACAGGGGGTAAGACCAGCCTCTACTTGGCTCTGTGAAGGGGAGTCCAGGTCTTTGCACTGGATGTGCAGCCTTTTTCTTACCATGGGGAGGGGCTCTAGAGAACAGGGCTCCTTTTAGTTGCTTGTCTTAGGGCTTAAAATATTTGCCATCCTTAATGCATTCCTGACTGGACGTGCCTCCTAATCACCTCAAATCCAGGCTTTCAGCCTCACTAGTGCAATTCATTCCCTGGAAGGTTTAGAACTTTCTGTGGGAGAACTCAGAGTCCCTGGGAAATAAGGGCGGCCACATAAAATATGTGTTCGCCAAATCTAGCAGCCCTACTGGGTTGACCTTCTGTTGGGGTTCCGGATACCAGGGGAGTAACAAGCCACCCCTCGGAGCTGGGGCACACCCACCACCTTGCCAGCCCTGCAAGCTTCACCCTTGCCCTCCCACTGCCCAGCTGGCTTCTCAGAGGCCAGCACAACCCTATACACCGCAGGAAACGACAGCCTGCGGCAATGTCACTTTGATACTCCAAAAATAGTTGAGTGGACAGAAGTAACCAGCAGATGGGTAGACCCGTACCTGCTGTCTGCTTCCTCGTTTCCTGACCTATCTTTGTGGCTTCAAATGTGGGTTTTGAGAAAGACTCATCCGGGTGTGAATTTTGCCAACCACGTGACTTTGGATGACTTGCTCTATTTCAGCAAATCTCAATTTTCAAATCTCAAAATGAGTTGATGAGAGTCATCTATACCTCATAGAGCTGTGTGCAGAAATAAAATAACGAATGCAAAGTACTTAGCAGCATGCTTGTGAAAAATAGAACATGGAAAAATACATTTCCATGTTTAATTTTATATATATATATTATGTATATAAATTTACATAGTAAAATTAGAAACATTGCTACTTGGTATTATCTTGGAATTCAATCATCCATCAGTTTATCCATTCAAAGAGTTATGCATAAAACTCAATCAGTGGAGCTAGGAGCAGGGAGAGCGGGAGGATTTTGAGAAGCTGACATCCCTCTACTGCCCCAAGACCACCATCAGCGGGTGTGACAATCTGTCATGGGCAATGGGTCAACAAGGAGGGAATACAAATGGGTACTTCTGCCTGATGCTAGAATTATATATGAGCATTTCTAAATGTTCAAAGAAATGTGTTGTTGTTTGCATACAGGGTCATTCGATTTAATAGTTAACTTTTAAATCCATGTAGCTTGCTTAAGGTTTGAAGCTGGAGCTATTGTAACCCCAATTTAACCTGAAAATGGACAGGGCAAAAAAAAGTGTAAAACAAGCATGCTTGTGTAATTTGAATATCTGCCTCTTTAAATCCATGCTGGATAGTCTAACAAGATCATTTCCAATACTGTAGTTAAAAATAGCTAAGTGAGTATTATGTGCCAGACCCTTTGCTGACTACTCAATGTATATTAAATGAGTTTTCTTATTTCACAAATGAGGAAACTGAGACTTAGAGAGGTTAAGGAATGCGCCCCAGATCACACAATCGGCAAACTGCAGGGTCAGGGATGGAACCCACATCTGCCAAGTGCAGAGCCCTGACCACTGCACTCTACTACCACATGGGTAAACATATTCAGTACCAAGTGGCTACATACTTTATAAATACAACTAGTCGATTGCATTTTCTCCTGCTACACAAAACCGAATGCATGGTCCAAAATGAGGGACACAGACCTGAATGCCAGACAGATTTTTCTGGACACAAGAAATAAAACTGAAGAAACTAAACAGCGTCCAAATACCCTTAGGGGTTGTTTCTCTTGTTATTTCACACCAAGGAATGTTACTGACATTCTCTTAACTGCTGGCTTCATGCTACAGCAGGAGGTTGGCTCTTCCACCCGTGGGGCCAGTGGCCAGGGAGCTTGAGTATAAGAACAATTCAAACGGGGAAGAGGTTAGAGGTTTGGTTTTGAGAGATTCTGAAAATAACCTTTCACGGGTGACACAGATGGGTGCCCTTTTATGAGTACTTCCCTGTCCACCCGCCTCCTCACGCAATATGCTGGGTTTCCCCATCTGTTTTTATGAGCAAACACTGAAATGTGTACAAGGTAATTATTCTATTACCTATTATCTCTGAAGTCGGGCACGGCGTGGACATAATCATAGCACCTTTCACTGCATGCTCACTTGGAACTGGCTCTGTGCTAATGATTCCATAGATTATCTCATTAAACTTCACAGCTACCTTCGGAGGGAGGTGTTACGCCAATTTTGTACTTAAGGAAGCAGTCTTACAGAGGTGAGGCAACTCGATTAAGATATCCAATGAGGTGCTGCAGCTGGGAAGCAAGTGCAGGTCACTCCTGCCCCATAGACTCAACTTCTGTGTCATCACAGACATAAACTAACATATGCCAAGTCCGAGGGTTGAAATGAGCAATAGCACATCCTTCAAATCCGTATTTCATGTGCTTTACACGTTACGAAGCACCATCACGTGATGACAGTATATCTAATTCTCATTGAACTTCTCCTGAGTGTCGTAGAGGCTGGGCCTAGAAGAAAGGATGGATGGATGGAAAGAACGTGAGCAAGGTGGATGAAGGGTCAGGTGAAACGCCTGCCCGAAGCTGCTTGTTTGCCATTTTCAGCTGACCTGTATGGAGGTTGTTAAATTAACGAGCGGCCCTGACCCTTTGCACGTGTCCTTAGGAATAAATAGGGGGAGGAAGTTAGCCGGGGAGGCCATTTTCTCCTTTAGATTCTGGCCTCTCCTCTTCTCTCTAAGTGCTATGTGTTTCGAGTAATCGTTCATTCCTTCGCTATCAAGCTCAGGAGCAAAAAAGTAGCCTTAACAGAGTGTCAGCTTTTCTGTTCTAAGTGCCGGTATCAGTGGTTCTCAAACTTGAGCATCCGTTAGAGTCTCTGGAGGCCCCCACCGCAGAGTTTCTGATTCGGTAGCAGGTCTGGGGTGGGGCCCAAGAACTTGGCATTTTTAACAAGTTAACAGGTGAGGCGGATGATACAGAAACTACGTTTTGAAAATTATTGCTCTCTCTATATTAACTCACTTAACGTTCACACCAACGCTTTAATCCTCATTATGGAGATGAGAAAACCAAACTCCAGAGAGGTTAAGCAACTTGCCCAAATAAACAAATATACCTTTCATCTTTCACTTATGCCCTTCTTCTCCAAGCCAAGCCCAGGGTAACTTCACTTCTCTCTGTGACACTGCTGTCAACCCCACTGAGCCCCAGGTCACTCTACCCAGGCCACGCAGTGAAGTGACTCTGATGTCTTGGCTGGCATGTGTCCTGGTGTATTAATATCTGGAGGACCTCAAATGGTTACAGGGTTGGGGAACCTGCAGCCTTCTAGGTCCTTAAATGCAGCCTTTTGATTTTTAAAATTTGAATCCAAATCGTACAGAACAAATCCTTTTATTAAAAGGGGTGCAGCAGAGAAAGATGAAGCTTTCCTTGCCTCCTTTGGTGTTTAAAAAAGAACAATTTTGAAATCAGCTCCTTTGTCCACCTGGTTTTTCAACCCATTAGCTTTAATGAGCTTCTTCTGGGCCAGGTCTACATGAGGATCATCCCTGGGGAATTCTACCAACAGGCCAGGCAGGCGGCAGGTTTGCACGGGCTACAGATACGATGCCTGATCCTCAGAGTGATCATCGCAGTAATTGTCATAGCCCAGGTCCCCTGGAAAAGGGAGCTCTGCATGCAGGTGGTTTACTGGGCAGTGTGTTTAGGAACAGTATCTGCAAAGAAGGGAACTGGGCAGAGAGAGAAGCTGGGCTGTGTTGCTCCAGCCAGTCCCGCAAGGAGCCCTAAAGCTGGGCTAGCCCTTCAGAGCTGTCCCTGTTGAGGTAAGGGGACTGGCCTTTGTAGCCCTGAATCCAACAGTAACTTGATGTGAGCTGCCCAACAAGGGTAGAAACCCTGAGCCAGGCAGCTTCCTTCCCCTTAGGGTGACTGCCGGAGAGGAATGCAGCCCTCCACGGCCAACGCTCCGGCAGCCGGAGGAGCGAGAGCCTCAGTCCCACAGGGTGTTTCTAGATGGCACATCATGGCATTCACTCCAGTTTCTTTTAAATTTTCTTTCTATTTCAAAGGATTAAGGGGGCACACATGTTTCTGTTACATGAATAGCTTTTATAATGCTTAAGTCAGGGATATCATTGTACTGTTAGGATTTTACCTCTCCCCCCACCCCCTGCTCCCTTCTTGATTTCCAGGGACTTTTATTTCTCTCTGTGCCATGTGTGCCCATCGATTAGTTCCAAATTATCAGAGAGTACATATGGTGTTAGTGGAATCAACCCAAGTGCCCATCAATTCATGAGTCGATTAACAGAATGTGGTGTAAATTTATACCATGGAGTACTACTCAGCTATGAAAAGAAATGAATTAATGTCTTCTGTGGCAATTTGGATGAAATCGAAGACCATTATCCTAAGTGAAGTACCTTAAGAATGGAAAAATAAACACCACTACAGTTTTATTAGGAGACACTGAGTACTTACTGTGTGCCCAGCATGGTTTAAATGTTTTACGCATACTGATTCATTCAAGCCTCACGACACTATGAGGTATGAAGTACAATGACTATATCATACACGGGTAAACTAAGCATGGCTAAGGAATCAAACAGAAAGCAGGATTCAAATTCAGGAAGTCTGCCCCCAAGACTGAATGCTTGGCCACTGTTGTTAACTGGCTCTCTGACTCTCTAAGAATTTAAAGAAGGGGCCGTGGCAGGGGCAAAGGGTTAGAGGAGGGATGGTGGTGAGGTGAGAGATGGGCAATGACGTTTTCATCCATTGGTAGTATCAGTATGACAAAGAAAATACGGGGTCACCAATGAAGGGAGACAAGACCATAGAGACCACTTAGTCTGCCTCATTTTGCAGAGGAAACCTGAGGCATCAGGTAGGAAGGAGCTTGTCCAGGTCACGCTATGATGATAGCGGACCAAAGGGTGGAGCCCTGGATGCCTGAGTCTCTGGACATAGCCCTTCCCCCACCTCAGCTGCTCTAAAGAGAGAAGTTGCAGAAGGACCTTCCGCGGCACAGCTACCTCTGCATCACCTGCTTCCACACTGGCCCGCTCCAACCTGTTCACTCTCCAGCAACTTGGGATCTTGTAAAAATGTCAACCATGAGCTAAATCTCTGCTCAAAACCTCCTAATGGCTCCACATGGCTTCTACAATAAGGATAAAATGGTCACCGTGGTTGCTATGTGGCCATGCACCAGCCAATCAGTTACCGCCCCTTTTTTCTCTCTTCTCCTCCTCACCTGCCATCCTCTGGTCGGTTCCTCAGATGTGTCCAGGTCTCATATTGTGCCTGGAACACTCTGTCCCTTCGCCCTTCACCCTTTCACCTCCCGCCCCCTCCTCATCCTTCTGACTCCAGTTCTCAGATTAGTTCCTGAGCACAGTGGTCCCTGAGCCTCCGGACAAGGTGCTCAGGGCCTCATGTTCCAAGGCGGCAGCATCCCTCACTCCTCCCTCCAGCGCGGTAGCATCAGCACCGCCATCGATGGCAGCCGTGCCTCGTTGGTAAGTCTGTGTCACATCCAGGCTGCTTCTCGCTATGCATCTTCCTCCTTCCCAGCTGGACTGATTTTTCTTCTTAATGAGGGCAATAACATTTCGAGAAGCAACTGTGTCTTTTGGGTGTGTCACTGGGGAGGTAGATGGGTCCTCAGAGTGATATTATCTCAGCAAAGACGAGTCCACATGTTGGGAGTTCCTGGCATGTGACCAGGGGCTAGAACCATGGAGCTAAACGTTCCTTAAAGCCTAATTATGTCTTATGCATTCATGGAAGGTGATGTTTACAAAGGGGTTTGTGGGACAATTTCTCTAATCCATGAGAACCTGCACTAGTGTCCATCGGGGTAGGTACACTAAGGGAGCTGACATTGGCCATATCTGCCCCTCGCCCCAGGTTTTGACAGTAAGCCACCAATTGGCTGTCTTATTTGCTGGTCTAGTTCTTCTGCCTGTAAATGCCAAAGCATCATTGAGCAATTATATTTTCTAATCAGATATGACAGCGATGCGATAGTAATAATAATAGAAATGATAGCAGCTAACACTTGAATTTTCTATGTGCCAGAGAGCATCTAAGCCCCTAACCTGGTCCCCTTTTTGAAATGCCATATAAGAATGATGAGATAGGTATTAAACCCATTTTTTACAGATGAAAAAACAAGTCCAAAGAAAGTTAAAGTACTTGCTCAAGGTCTTTTTCACCTGGAGACCAAAGACGCTAGGATGAAAACCAGCTCTGACTGGAGAATCTGCACCCTTCAGTCCAATACCATTTCAATAACTTAAATGTTGTTCCTGTGGCCCCTTTTGTTCTTCCTACCCTTAATTCCTTCTACAAATATTTATCAAGCAACACTAATGTGCCAGATACCAGGCACAGTGGTTGAGACACAGGGATGAAGAGATTGCACCATCCTTGCCTTGCAGCCTAGAGTTTAATTTCATGGACACAGTCTGAAGTTTAATTTCAGCTTGATAGCTAACATCAAGGACAGTGTCACCTGAAATCCTCCCCTCCTCATGAGGATCTCTCCTGGGGAGGATCCTGGGAAACCCCAGGCTGTCCTCAACTCATGGAGAAGAAAGCTCACCAATGAAATTCACGGCGGGACTCCATTCCATCTCACTCTTAGCGTGTGCCTAGCTGTCAGTCTAGTCCAGCACTTAAACACATGGGCTCTGCATTCAAAAAGAGGTCACATGCCAGCTCTCCCTCCTAATAGCTGTGTGACCTGGAACAAGTTACGTAACCTCTCTGTGTCTCAGTGTCCTCTGTTAAAACAGAGGTATGATAGTATCTACCTCATAGACAATATATGGAAATAATTGGGCTCAATCTATTTTAGTTCAACTAATACTGAGTGAATAAATCCAATCTCAGAGGCCAAATTCACCTATACAATATTTATGATGAACGTCGTTCCTTTGAACCAATCATGATTTACTGTTAAGGAGTTAAAAACAATGAGGATAAAGATCAAGTGAGGCTTTTTCAGACATAGACATAGCTTGGAAGAAGTGTTTTTAGATTTACATATTTTTAACCTAAGGCCTATTGCTGATATGAAGAACCCAGTCACTGGCTGTTGGCACCAGAGGTTTCCGGGAGCAGGGACGTGGGAGCTGTTTCATGACACATCTCAGGCACGTCTCTGACAATTCGGAGGACAAGGGCCTGTTTCCTAGGGTCAGCAGTCAGAGAGGGAGGGTCATAACCATTCCCGTAGTCCCTGGCAGAGCCCTTCCTGCTGACGTGTAGATGCAGTCAATACTCATCGCTTTGATTATTTATGAAGGACAAGGACGGAGCCGCTTTGTTCTCTTTGAATTTTCAGGGGTTCCATTTCCCATCATTGCAGGCCCCTGGGTTACCAGGTATCTGGCTGCAGTGAAGTTTCCCTTCTCCCCCAGGGCACAGGGTGCGGCAGGCTGAAGAAAGGAGGAAAGGTGCAGGCGTTTCTGAGGCCACCGCTGTGGTGTAGTACCAAGATCACTGCCTGGGGCGTCCCTAGCCCTGGATATTTGGGTTCAGATTCCATCTTCGATCTTCTGACTAATTAACATCACAGCCTTGAAAACAACACCGAAACTCTTTGTCTGGGAAATTATAACAGGTAAATTGCAATGGATGTTTCTCATGTGCCAAGCACTGCTCCAAGTTCACAAGGAATACTTAAGGCTGGCACTAATAACCATCCCCACTTGACAGATGAGGAAAGTGAGTCTTAGTGTGGTTAGGAAGATGGAGCAGAGATTTAACCCAGGGAGTCTGACTTTGGAGCTCATACTCTGCTCTCTTCCCTGTCACATACTATTCGACACAGAGGGTTTTACAAGGGTGTTAAATGAATAACATTCTCAAAGAGCCTAGCTGGTGACTGACAAAAGTTGGCGCATGTCTTTGTTTCCTTCCAGCTCTGAGTGCCCATGTGTGTGCCTGGTAGTTGGGGCCTGGAGGGATACGGGCTCAGCACAGCTGGGGCACGGGACAATGGAGAGGTGACAATGGGACAGCCACAGGAACCATGGAAAGGGGACCCCGTTTAACTTATACTGCATACCAGATACAGACAGCAAATCTGGGAAGAACATTCAGACTATTGAACAGCACGAACAAGAGCCCCACAGACTGCCTAAGTGGTTGAAATTTACAAGATCGCTGGGAATGATTTTTTTTTTTCCCCTGAGATTAACTCAATTGACAGGGCCCTTCCTAGTTAACCAAGTAACTCTTCTTGAATATAGAAAAAAAAAAATGTTTTGTGATGGTTTTTTGGTTCATAAATGTTTACTGCATTTGCCATGTGGCAGGGACCAGGCACAAAAATAAATAAATAATAATAAATAAAATAAGTAAGACCCAGTTGCTCTGACAGAGGAGCTTATAGATTTAGGGGGAAGTGATAAAATAAGCAAGCCAGCACTTACTGATGTTACTGGCAGCTAACACTTACTGTATGCCTGGTCCTATGTTAAGTGTCTCTCAAGGATCAGCTCATTTAACATGCAGAGAGACGCTCTGAGGAATAAATGTGTTGTTATTCTCCCCATTACGTGAATGAGGAAACTGAGCAGTGAAGTGGCTTGCCCAAGGTGGTGGGCTTTGGACACAGACCGTCTGACTCCAAAGCCCAAGCCTCAGCTGTCCCCCTTAGGAGAGCTGAGAGACGAGGATGCAGAAAAGCCAGATACACTGCATAAAGGGAATACTAGTTGCTGGGAACTAGAGCAGAGAGCTTGGGGGTCAAGGACACGCACTTTATGGAAACTACAAGTCTGGTACTGGAGTGAGGAGGAATGGAGGGAAGGTGGCCAGAGAAAGAGAGAGGGGAAGAGGCTGGATGATGAGGGACGGAACTTATGCTCAGAACAACGGTAGCCACTGTCGATTATAAGCAAGAAGCGACAAGAGCAGGTTGGTGCACTGGCAGAACCTTCTGGCTGCAAGTAAAGAGTGCAAATGAATAACGAGGAAACTGTTAACTGGCTGCTGCAGTAACCTGGGTGAGAGATACTGGGGCCAGAAGTGACAAAGCAGTAGGTGGGATGGAGGGAGGGAGGTGGATATAAGAAAGGCCATCCCTATTGCCTGGAATTCTTTACATGAAGCCCCCCTCCCTCCCCCGCCACAGCTCATCAAGGCCCCCAACCACCCAGGAATGGTCGTTCGCGCCCCCACCTGTCAGGAAGCCCCTCCACGTCCACTCCTGCCTGATTTACCTCCGCATCACTCTCGGATTGGAGAAGCCTCCCTGAGTCCACGCCACACCTCCCCTATCCCCTCCGGGTCAGCACTCAGATCAGCTGGTATTATTATGTCTCCCTTTCGTAGCCCTTGGCAAAGCTATCCACATGATTATCTGATTTATAAGCCCATCATTGATTTATAAGACTTCACATTAAAAGAAGATAATCTGTCTTATTCGCTACTGATTTCCTAGTATCTAATGAAACATTTTACAGAGTAGGGCCTCACTACGTAAGTGTTCAATGAGTGAATGATTCAAAGAATGAATCACAGGATCTGTAAACTTGCAGCATGTTGGAGAACGACTAACCGTAGGTCGCTGGCTTGAGTTGCTGGCTAGATGTTGGAGCCTCTCATGATCAACAGAGGTTTTGCTTTCAACAAAGTATACCCCTGTGGTGATGCTGCAGATGGCCGTGTTTTTTCTGCTGAAATTGTTTGGCTACCCCACATGTCCAAATCCCTCAGCACCCTGACGGTCCTCGCTGACCCCACGCTCTCGCAGTGAAACGTTAAAATGATGTGTGGTTGGTCAGTCACCCAGGGAGGACCACAGATGCTGTGGTGGGGAGCCTCATGGTGCCCTCAGTGGATCACACCCCTCCCTCCTGTGGCGTCTCCTTTGAAATCACTCTAATGACGCTGGGAAGTGCCCCATCCCTAACAAATAGAATGTGATCATCGAGTAGCAGCCCTTTAGCTCTGTCCGAAAGTTAAGCTCTGCCTTCCTGCCCAAGATCCGTGGCCCAGCTCAGGCTGCTGTGAGGAGCAGCTTCTCCCAACCTGCTTATGTCCTGCCAATGTCTTCGCTGGGTGCCTATTGAGAAAACCTCATCCGAGCCCCGTGGAGATTCAGAGATGCTTCACCCAGCCCTCCCTGTGATTCGCAATTGGGACCAGACCAGAAGAATAGCCAGCTGTCTTTAGGTTGTCTCTAAAATGTTCTAAAACTAAGACTATGCCGTGGCAGGGGTGGAGAACATGCCCAGGAGGAGGGGAAGAATTTGAAAATTCTTTTGCCTGAGGGGACTCCTTTGGCTAGATAGTGTCTGTCTGTCTTTCTCTCCAACTGTGCATCTTGGAATAATTTTTAGTTTTACAGAGAAGTTGGAAAGATGACACAGACACATCCCATATACACTTCACCCCAATTTCCTAACTGTCAACATCGTGTATTGCTACGATCCACTTACCAAAACCAAAGAATCAACACCGGCACCGTACTGCTAACTAAACCACAGACTTTATTTGGATTTCGTCAGTTTTCCATTCACGTCCTTTTTCTGTTCTAGGGTTAGTTCAGTCCGAGGGATCACATTGCATCTATCTGTCACGGCTCTTTTGTCTCTTCTGATCTGTGAGAGTTTCTCCATCCCTCTTTGTTTTATATTACCTTGCTGGTTTTGAGGCATACTGGAGTCCTGGAGTATTTTATAGAATTTCCCTCAATTTGGGCTTGTACGGTGTTTTATCATGACTAAATTGGGGTCGTAGGTTTTGGGGAAGAATGCCATAGAAGTGCCATCTCATTGTATTGTCTCAGGGTGTGTGTATAATGTATATATGGAAGTAGTATCTTTTCTGCATCCAATATGTAGCCAGAAGTAATTCAATGAATATTCATTAAGTCCTTCCTATGTGTCTGGTGTTGTGCCGGGTACTGTGAATATAAAGAAATCTCTCTCTCTCTCTTTCTCCTTACTATTTATAGACTACATGTCAGTATTCTGCTAAGCTCTTTGTTTCTCACTTAATCCTCCCATGAGGTAGAAATTATCATTTCCATTTTACAGAAATTGAGTTATTTGACCAAAGCCACCCAGCTATTATTTTTTTTTTATTTCAGCATATTATGGGGGTACAGATGTTTAGGTTACATGTGTTGCCCTTGCCCCCCCTGCCCCCCCTCAGTCCAGGTTTCAAATATGTCCATCCTATTGTGTGGTGCGCATTGCACTCTTTGTGTATGCATATACCCGTCCCCTCCTCCCTCCTCCCCCTCCCCCCTGCCCAACATCCAATAGATGTTATTCTTATATGTGCACTTATGTGTTGATCAGTTAATACCAATTTGATGGTGAGTACACGTGGTGCTTGTTTTTCCATTCTTGGGATACCTCGCTTAGTAGAAATTAAAAAGCTTCTGCACAGCCAAAGAAACTGTCACAAGAGCAAACAGGCAACCCACAGAATGGGAGAAAATTTTC
>CAUYSK010023392.1:0-23097 GCA_963575035.1 Avahi laniger | reverse complement strand
TACGTGTGTTGCCCTTGCCCCCCCTCCCCCCCTCAGTCCAGGTTTCAAATATGTCCATCCCATTGCGTGGTGCACATTGCACTCTTTGTGTACACATATACCCGTCCCCTCCTCCCTCCTCCCCCCTCCCCCCTGCCCAATCATCAGGAGTCACTGTTAAAATGAAAATGCAAACCATAGACTAGGAGAAAATATTTTATATACACACACATAACAATGAACTTATATCTAGAATATATAAAGAATACAACTGAATAACAAGACAAACAACCCAACAACAACAACAAAAAAAGACATTAAAGTTAAAAAGGAAAAATTAAAAATTCAATATAAAACTAGACTTAAATAAAATATGAATTGTGTAATTGCTAGGATAAAAAGATCATGGGCTCTCTCTTTTTCTCTCTCTCTCACACACACACACACACACACACACACACACACACACGGAAAACACAATGGATTACTTCTGAGGAGTTAAATAAAACATCTCAGAAGAGTTGCTATTTAACATAAGCCTAGAGAAATAAATAGTTTGATTGAATCTGTATTTTAATAAGATAATTCTTATAGCAATGTGAAGAATGTGCATAGACTGAGAGAAGCTAGAAACAGATGTATTTTATTTTCAATATTTAAATAAAATAAAACAAAATTTTAAAAATTCTGAAATACAGTGATTAGTTCAATGAATACCCAAATGCACATCAACTAGATTCAATATTTTTTAACATTTTGCCACATTTTCCACATATACATGAAACAATTCAGCATGCATGTACTAAAACAGTGATATTTTCCTAAATAATCATAATACCATTTGAGCAAAGACAATTATTAAAAATTCTCTAAAACAGCACCTAGACCCAATTCATATTTTCAAAATTGTCTCAAAATGCCTTATTATTTTTCCATGTTCACACATTGTATGCTGAATATTTCTTTAGCCCCCTTTAATCTAGGAACAGGTCACCCTCTTACATTTTCCTCATGGCAAATGTCTCATGGCATTTTTTTGAAGAGACAAGTTTTGTTGTCTTGTGGAAAGTCACACAGTCTGGATTTGTCAATTGTGTCTCGAAGTGTTAAATGGATTTCTCCATTTCTTGCATTTCCAAGGAAAATAAAAGTTAAGTTTAAAGAATTGGTTACATTTAGATGAAACTTTATTTGGTGTGGACTCTTCACAGATGACATGTTGTCAGGAAATGTAAGATCAAACAGATCAACTATTAGCAATGCTACACTATTACTTGGTTAAGATGGTGACCAACCTAACTTTCAATTTTAAAATGCATATTTCACCTTATGAACAGACAAAAAAAAAGGCGTAGGGTGTTATATAGCACAATGTGAATATCTATTGGTTTCTATTGATAATCCTGGTCTAAATAAATTATTTTATCAGGGACTGAAAAATGGTCATTTAAACAATTCTGCTATTCTTTCTGTATTAATTAGCTGGCATTCTTCCATAAGAAAAGCTGTCCTCATCAACTAGGGATGAGATTTAGTGCTTAATTTGTTTCTTTTAATTACCTATTTTCAGATTAAGGAGCTGGTATAATAATCACTACAATTGATATCAGATTTTTTCTTTCCTTTCTTTTTTTTTGTATATCAGTACGGACTCCGATTTTTTAAAATTCATTTGTATGTAACAGTTAATTAAAGAAATTATTCTTCTTAATCCTCAAATTATTTCAAATTTTGCACATATGAGCCCCTTCAAAGTGGACTCTGTATCCGTTTATACTTATACTTACTATCCTTTTTCTCTCTTTCTGAAGCAACAAACATGCCATGCTCCCCTTGAAGCCTTACTTGCCCCAGATCTCATGATCAATTATTAGTCCTAGAATGAAAACTAGCGTCCATAATCCAGGCAATGGCTCATAAGTATGTTATTCCCTGTTCCTGCACATTTAAATGTTTTTCACTTTGATAACTGAAAGGAAGCTCAGCTGGGTCTATATAATCCTTAATTCACACAGTGTGTTTATGAGGTTTTGGGATGTATTGCAAAACTGTGGTCATTTTTACATGTTACTCTTGAGATCTATACTGCCATCATGATTCTGTCTTTTATCTATGACTCAGATCACCCAGAGACCCAGGATACTTTATTTTGTTATTTTTTTAAATTCAATTCTCGTAGTTTAAATTCAATTATCTTATGTATCAGAATTGATAATTTTCACTCAATATATTTTTTCTGGTTTATCTATAGATGCAAGTTTTTATTTATTCATGAAAAGTTTTCTTGAATTAGTGGTAAGTGATTAGTAAGTTTTCTTAAATTAGTGGTAGTAATAATCAGTAGTTCGGCTCACTCTTTTGATTTTCTTCTTCAAATACTCCAATCTTTTGAACTTCTATACTTTCACATTTATTATTCTATGAACTCCTTTATCTTTTTCTTTATTTTCAATTAAACATTTTTGGCTTAATTATCCTTTTCCTCGTTTTTCTCCTCTTTATACTTTACTGTGCTTTTCAATATTATGCTTCTTGTTTTCCCATTATTGCTTACATTTATTCTTTTTTTTTTTTTTTTTTTGAGACATAGTCTCATTCTGCTGCCCTGGCTAGAGTGAGTGCCGTGGTGTCAGCCTATCTCACAGCAACATCAAACTCCTGGGCTCAAGCAATCCTCCTGCCTCAGCCTCCCGAGTAGCTGGGACTACAGGCATGCGCCACCATGCCCGGCTAATTTTTTCTGTATATTCTTAGCTGTCCAATTAATTTCTTTCTACTTTTGGTAGAGACGGGGTCTTGCTCTTGCTCAGGCTGGTCTCGGACTCCTGAGCTCAAACAATCCGCCCGCCTCCGCCTCCCAGAGTGCTAGGATTACAGGCGTGAGCCACCGCGCCCGGCCAGCTTCCATCTTTTAATAGCCAGCATTCTTTTAGATCTGCATTTTGGCTCACAATTTTAAGCTCAGCAGTATCTTTTTGTAGCTTTAGAGTTTTTCTGGAAAATTGGCTTAGTCTGTTCACCAAAGCCACTCTGCTTCCTGTCACTGCTTTTCCTGGGCATACAGACCCCTTACCCTCCTTGCACAGCGTCATTTTGCGGGGTTGGTGCTTGCCACAGTTACTGAAAGTCTGGTGGGTTTTAGGAATGTATATGTTCTTGAGAATACTATCGCTATTAACTTTTGATGCTATGAATTTCCCTATAAACACTGATTTAACTGTATCCCACAAATTTTGTTATGTTGTGTTTTAATTTTCATTCAATTCAAATTATTTTATAATTTTTCGTTTGACTTTCTCTGAGTTATTTAGAAGTATGTTTTTAATTTCCAAATATTGTGGATTTTCCAGATATCTTTCTATTCTTGATTTCTAATTTAATTCCATTGTGGTGAGAGAACATACTTTGTACAATTTCAATTTTTTAAAATTTAGTTAAGATTTGTTTTATGACCCAATACATGGTCTAACTTAGTGACTGTTTTATGAATGCTTGAAAAGACTGTCTATTTTACTATTGTTGAATAGAGTTTTCTTTAAATATCAATGAGTTGGTGTTTTTATAGTGTTCAGGTGTTCAAAGTCCTTGATTTTCTTTCTGTTTCTTTTACTACTAAGAGAGGATTGTTGAAGTATCCAACTGAAATTGTGGAGTTGTCTGTTTCTCTTTTGCGTTCTTTCGATTTTTGCTTCCTGAATTTTGAAAATCTGCTGTTAGAGGTATATAGATTTATGATTATTATATCTTGTTTGTGAATTATCCCCTTCATCATCATCTATTGACACTCTTTATCTCAGGTAATACTTTTGTTCTGAAGTCTACTTTGGTATTTATACAGGCACTCAAGCTTTCTTTTGATTAGTGTTTGCATGGCACAACTTTTTCCATTATTTTACTTTTAACCTATTTATGTCTCTATATTTAAGGTGGGTTTCTTGTAGGCAGCATATCATGGGGTCTTGGCTCTTTTATCCAATATGATAATCTCTGCCTTTTAATCGGTGTGTATGTGTGTTATTGTTATTGATATGGTTGTATTTAAATCTACCATTTACTAGTTTTCTATTTCATTTATCAAATCTTTTAGGTAGTTATCTTCAAATAATGTTATACTGCTTCAGGTATAGTGAAAGAACTTTATGATAGGATACTTTTCCTTTCCCCCATCCTTTGTGATGTATGTTTTCAAATTTAAATTTCTTAAGTGATGATTTAATTCTTTGAGCAAAAATATTAAAACATTTCCTATAAGGTCCCCTTGACCATACCTTCCTTCGAGGTATACAATGTTACCAGTTTCTTATACATCCTTCCAAGTCTTTGCTATGCATTTCTGTGTGTGTGTAATGTGCATGTGTGTATGCTTAGAATATGTATAGTTAATTTTTTTTACATAAAAGATAGCATACTATGCATATCATTTTATAGCATGCTTCTTTTATTCAACAATGTATCTTGTCAGTCTAACCATAATAGTACATGTGGATTTGCCTCATTTTTGTAAACTGCTGTATAGTATTCCATTAACTGGATTTCCCAGTTTTTTTTCAAGTTGGTAAACATTCATTTCCTTTTATTCATTGTGGTAAACAAGGCTTCAGCGAACATCCTTCTGTATGCTTTATTGTAGACATTGGCAAGTGCCTCTCTAAAGTACGTATCTAGAAATGGAACTACATTTCTCATAGAACCTTCCAGCAAGAAATAAAGGGGAGAGGAGAGGCGGAAATTAAGCGTAGACAGTTCTAGGGTTGCAGTTAAATTTGGGCTGGTGGGGGGTGGTAGTGAGGGTATTTGGTGTGGTAGGGATGTGAGAGGATTTAAACCCTTGGAAAGTCTTTGGGAAATCTTACATAGTAATGGCATCATCTTTAGAACTCGGGGATTTCTAGGGGAATATGGCTTGGTTATTATTTTTATGCCTTGCCTATAAAAAAGCAACTTTTTTACTTCATCAGAGAGAAAAGAGTAGGGTATGATTGACACAGCCCAGTGGGGTTATAAAAGTAACTGAATTTAAAGATTATATGGTTAGACACCTGTTCACATGGGAAGCAAGACCTCGAAAGGGAGAGAGACTTGCTCTAGGTCCCATATGGAGTCAGTGGTAAAGCTGGACCCCCAACCCTAACTGCTGACATATTTCTGCCCAGCTATACGAGGCAGAAAAGCAGAAACAAGATGGAGATAGCTTAATGCAGCTAGGGGAAATGGTGGTGGGGGCCACGGAGATGGAAAAGCAAACAGCATTGCCTCCCACTCCACCCCCTGCAGCGCCCTTTCTTCCTTTTTCCAGATTCCTGTGGACTTCTTTCTTCAGCAGCATCAAAGAAGTCCAAAAAGGAAAACTAAACAATCCAAATTACAGGATAGAGAAAAAGACCCATTTCCATGTAAATGTTACCGTTCTGCAGCAAAACAAACATAGTGGAAATAACGAGGCTTTGGTTTGGATCTGATGTGGAAGATGGGTGATGCTTATAAATAGTCTCTAAACCAACAAGTGGAGCCGTGGTAATTCTCTTCTGGAGGGTAGATGGATGGGGATGGGCATATTACCCAAAAGCAGTTATTCAAAAAGTGGTCCTCTTGCAATAATTATTAATTTCAGGCAACAAAACAAACAAAAGAAAAAAAAACAACAAAAGGCAAGGGTGAGTCATTAAAACCAAAACCCTGGATACTCAAAAGACCTCTCACAGGGGGAAAGTTATGGAAGTAGGATTTGAAACTGTGTCTCTCCAGGTTCTTGCCCACTTATACAGCAGAAGTCCTCAAACTGGCCAGCCCACAGCAAACTGAGGATGCCCTTTGAGAGTGCAGCATCCTGGGCTTGTTTTTGAGAACTTGGGAACAGTGCATTATTCCTTAGACCTAATGCTTCCCTCCAGAGCAATGTTGTGTCATCTCCCTTGGGATACCTGGGGTGTTTTTTACATAGCCACATTCCTGAACTACCCTACCCCAACTCTAGTACTGAATCTGCATTTCTGGGGGTGGGTCTTAGAATCTTCATATTAAACAATTGCCCAGGTGATTCTTGTCCCTGCCTGCTGAAGTTTGGCCCAGAGTGGGTTTGCCCAATAACTTTGCAGTGATAAAAAGGACCTGTCTTATTGAAAGTCCACATAAATTATGTTGAATCTCATCAATTTGCTGTTTTTATTTTTATCTTTGTAAGTCAAAATAGTCAAATATCAGCAATTTCATATGGTTCAACCTTGTATCTGTATTTTCTTTAAATTTTAACTGAGCTCTAGAAAATGAGTTTTCTAGACCTTTGATTGGACACACTCAAAATTAAGAGAATTTTCAAAGGTGTGAATGTTAACCGACAAGTGACCTAGAGCAGAGGTTTCCATACTGGTAAGTTTGGAAACCATTTCAGGGGGCACCTTAGAATTCTTGTTTCTGTCAGGAGCTGTGAATTTCAAAGATGCATTTTATGAGGTAGCAAGTCTTCAGGTTTTAAAGGTAGCTATTACATATTGTTATTTATGTTTTTTGACTCAAGCTCTTTTTTAGGATCTCTACAAACACTGTTGGATGGCATTCTCCCCATATGGCAGAAAAAGTTTTAAGGTAGCCATGTTAAATCTCTTCCAAAATAAGGAAAGGGTATCAACACATCGGTCAATCAGAACAAAGCTCCCAGTGGTGAATCGATGGGGCCAGGATCCCAGACATAGCAAATGGAGAATTAGGCTTTGAACTTGAGGCTGAGCATGGTGGCTCACACCTGTAATATCAGCACTTTGGTAGGCTGAGGGGGGAGGATCGCTTGAGGCCAGGAGTTTGAGACCAGCCTGGGCAACATAGCAAGACCTTGTCTCTACAAAAAATTAAAAAATTAGCTATGTCTGTAGTCTCAGCTACTTGGAAGGCCAAGGCAGGAGGATCGCTTGAGCCCAGGAGTTCGAGGTTGCAGTGAGCTGTGAATGACACCACTGCACTCTAGCCCAGACGAAAGAGCAAAAAAAGAAAAAAAAAAAGCTACTTAAATCTTTGGAAACAACCCAATGCTATAAAAATATTATGAATTAAATTGAATTTTGGCCCTAAATTAGAGCTGCCAATTACTGGTTAGTTGTATGATGCTGGTCAAATTGAGTAACCTCCTCCAGCTATCTGTATCTTACAGAGGTGGAATGAGGGTGTGTGGGGGAAGATGTGTGAGACCTTCAGTGCCATGCATGCCCATAGGAGATGCTTGGTTGTGGTTCTTAATAGTGAATTCTAGGCAGGAGGTTTTTCTAAAGATGCACAGCAGCCTCCCAGGTAAGAACAGAAGTCTCCCGGCTGTAATACTTCCCCTTCCCTACATCCCCTTAATGCATACAACTGCCCTGGGCCATTTACCCTCCAGGGGATAATTCTTAGAGGAAGATAAAGCTGATACATCTACTGTGGGCACCAGCAGGTGCCAGCACAGGCTAAGCTATCAGAAGGGCTGCCTGGTTTGATTTTGTCATTCTGTCTCTCAGTGTGACTCATGAAAGCCCAGGCTTCCTTTCCTTTCATCCAGAGTGATTTCTGTCTCTCGTAGCCTTTCTTGCTTGCTACTCTGAGCCTGGGAAAAAACGCTCAGGGTTGCACTGTGAAATATCAATGAAGAAGAAAGGCCTCCTGTTTTGGGAATCTTTGCAACAAGGCTAATAAACACCAGTGGCTACAGTTGGCCAGCACTTTTCAGTTTGCAAAGTATTTTCATATGCATCAGCTTATTTAATATTTGCAAAGCCCTGGCAAGGCAGTGTGATGGTTAAGGGCTGAGTTGTAGAGTCTACGGATTGCCCTTGAATTCCCGTCACCTCTTCCCAGCTGAGACATCTTGAGCAAATAATATACCATCCCTGAACCCCATAGATTTAAGTGGAAAGTACTTAGAATGTGGCAGTAAGAGCTCAATAATTGTTAGCTATTATTTCTATCATGCCCATTTGACCATGTAACTTCAAGTTTTTCTGTCATATCTGACTTTAACCTAAGAGGTTAAGCCTCACTTTATTCACTTTCACATGCTCATCCTGTCTTCAATTTCCCTCCCCTCACCCCACATTCCCTTTGCTGTTTTGTTGCAAGCTGTCCTCTGTGTCCTGAACACTCACCCATTTCCTGAATCCTGGTAAATACCTCCCTCCTGCAAGTTGACGGGGCTCCCTCTTAGGCCTGTTTGCTTTTTGTACATTTTGGTTACAGCAATTATGGAGACTGAGATGGTCTCTTTCCCTGTCTTATTAGACTGAGCACTTTCTGAGGACAGGAAATGCATCTTCTCACTTGTGTAATCCCTGTGCCTAAAGTCTATGAAGTACCAAATAAATGTTGATTTAAATGAACAAATGTTGTAGAATTCATGAATACAGCTAAAATTGTCATCAGTAAGTATTCAAGACATTGAGCTCAGAGGTTGTGGAGCAAGTCCTGGGACCCAGGCTCTGCTCCCAGCTCCATGCTCTCAGGAGCTGTCCCCAGGCTATCTCTGGGTATGGCCATATGTCATTGCTATATAAATTTTCTGGCAAAGCTGGACATAGGAAGATAAAAACTGATGATACGAAAGCACTAGACTTCATATTTACAGGCCTGATGGAAGTTTCCAATGATACCAAGCAGCCAGTGTGCAAAGGCCTGCTTTTAATGTATCAGAAAAGACAAAATTACAGTATGACTGCCTTTGATGTCCCGTCTGTTTCGTCTTTCTGAATAAAAGGGAAACTCTGGCTCCAGGCTGATTTTCAAATGCAAAAATAGACTAAATTCCAACCCTTAAATTATCAAAAGTGCCACATACTTGACAAGCAGCTAAGCAGAGTACAGAAACTACCAAGTTAGTAATTAAACAGGGCTTAAGTCAAATTAACAGAGACATTCTTGTCTGGCGGTCAGAACAGAGGCCTGGAGAGCCCTGGATTTGGCCCTAGTGCTTGCATATGTCAGAGTGAAGTCCTGATGTGCAGCCACAATTGCCAAGGAGAGACTCCCTATCTGTCCTGGAAAGGCTCCCAGGGTGTAAGGGGGTGTGTTCCTGTTGAAAGATGGTATGGGGGTGGGGGAGAGTAGGCCTGAAAGGGGTCAGGAGGTGGCTGAGGGCACCCAGCTCCTTGCCATTTCAGAATTTTTTTCCAAGTACTGCGAGAGGCCATGGAAAATTTTTTTTTTTTTCATATAATGATTGGAGCTTAGAAACCTTTACAAGTATTTTAATATAAATTATTATTTACTTATTTAAAAAATATTGAGTACCTACAACAGTGGACAAAACAAAACCCTAGACTTGGAGAGCTGACATGCTGGTAGGGGAAGGCAGACAATAAAAAAGTAAATAAATATGTAGTATTTCAGGTGGCTCTAATTGACATGGACATAGCTGTAGTAAGGGGAGGAAGCCAGAGTGCAAGAGGGAGTGGAGAAGAAGAGGGGATGGAATTGCTACTTATATTAGGCAGTTAGGGGAGGTTTCTCTGATGAGGTGATATTTTAGCAGAAACCTGACAGTGGAAGAGAAGTCCAGGCAGAAGGAACAGCAAGTGCAAAGGTCCTGAGTTGGAAGTGTGTGTAGCATGTTTGAGGGAGAGAAAGGAGCCCAGAGTGGCCAAATCAGAGCCAGTAGGCAGGGAGTGGTTGGAGATGAGGTTAGAAAAAGATTAGGGGCTAGATCATGTAGGCATTCTGAGGATGCTGGTTTTTACTCTGAGTTAAAAGTGAAGGCATTGAAGGATTTTGAGGAGCTCTGACATGATGTGCAAGGGTCACTTGGGCTGCTGTATGGAGAACAGACAGTAGAGAGGTAAGGGTAGAAGCAGGGAGACCTCTTATGAGGCTATGGCAGGAATCCAGGGGAGACACAATGGTGGCTTAGATCAGATGGCAGTCAAAAGTGGTTAGATTCAGAATAACTTCTGAAAGCTGAACTAGTAGGATTTATTGATAGTTTGGCTCTAGGATGTAGGAGGAAGAAAGGATCCAACAGTGACTTTAAAGATTTTGGCCTGACCAAGTAGAATGATAAAGTTCCTGTTTAATGAGATGGGGAAGATTACGGGAAGAGCAGGTCTGGGGGATGGAAATCAAGAATTTGTCTTTAGGCCAGGCATGGTGACTTATGCCTATAATCCCAGCACTTTGGGAGGCTGAGACAGGAGGATCAGTTGAGGCTAGGAGTTCAATACCAGGCTGGGCAACATAGCAAAACTCTGTCTCTACAAGAAATAGAAAAATTAGCTGGGCTTGGTGGTGCATGCCAGTAGTCCTAGCTACTCTGGAGGCTGAAGTAGGAGAATTACTTGAGCCCAGGAGTCTGAGGTTACAGTGAGCTATGATGACACCAGTGCACTCTAGCCCAGGAGACAGAGAAAGACCCTGTCTAAAAAAAAAAAAAAAAAAATTGTCTTTGAATATGATCATTCTATTTATTATACCACCATAACAGATACTGTGAGGAAGCATAGTTCCAGGGATACAATCTGAATGCAATTTTATTTTTGTCTCTTAATGTCCTTTTAATATCAGTGGAGGAAAAGTTTTCCTTGCCATTGGGTGAAAACTCTGATAGGCACCATGGTCACTCTTACATATCAGAAAGTCCCGTGGTTCTCTTTAGGAAACCACAGTCTTGGTTCAGAAATAAATGTCCAGTTCAGTTTATTAATCAATACTTAATGTTTTCTTTAAAAGATCATGGTTCTTCTGCTTCCAACTCCCCTGATCTTAAACCTCTAAAGCTCGTGCTTGCAGCATGTAGGCTAGCCATACTGGGGAAGAAGTTATAGGCAGGTTTTTTCTGTTTTCTTGCTCATCTTCTCATTAGCTATGGTTTCAACCACTCAACAGTTGGAGATGTTGGAGGGTAAAGGAGAAAGGGATCAGAAAGTTCTTACTTGGCTGGTGCTGTCTTAACATGATTTCACTTTCCCTGGGACTGGCTAATATTTCACACAGAGTCTTACTTGGTTTTTCCGTGGATTCTGCGGGGGGCTTCCCTGCTGTGACTCCTCTTTCTGTAGCACACAGAAGGTATGAGTGATGCATCCTCTTCCTCCGGCTACCGCTGGTTTTCTGGCAGCTCACTCCACATAGGCTTTCTTGCTTACGTTCCCATCTCTCTACCAAGCACAACACTTGAGCAAGAATGATAAGCCTCCTGGCTGCCTGCATGGCCCACCCGTTGTCCAGAGGAGGCACACATCCTGTGCCTTGACAGATCCCGAGGGGATCATCTCTTCTCTGCTGCCACCCCCTGCTTTAGCAACCTCTCACCTTTACATCCCTAGGGTGGGAGTCAGACTCAGTTAATTAGACGACTTGTCTCC
The DNA here is from genome assembly GCA_963575035.1 of Avahi laniger. Lineage (NCBI taxonomy): Eukaryota > Metazoa > Chordata > Mammalia > Primates > Indriidae > Avahi > Avahi laniger. The sequence continues at coordinate 11,806 of CAUYSK010023392.1, read as the reverse complement.
CTTCTTCCTCCAAACTGCAGAGAACGCATGTCAGCTCTCAAGTCATGCTCTATCACAAGATCTGAGCTGGCGAGGTGGTGGTGGGGCAGCTTCCAGTCCCTTTCTGTTCCCATGGAGAGGAATTATTCATAGCACGGCTTTCTCCAAAGACAACCTTTTACAAATCCTCCTTACCCTCCTTAGTCGCTAGTAACCAGACCATTTTATGCCCTCGATTACAGTGAGGGGCTCAAGTTAAACTGGTCTCAGATATCCACCTGAAAGATGCTCATTTGTGTCAGCCCCTTGCTTTTATATTTGATATCAATTGTGCTGGAGCCTCACCCAAACTTCCATTTAACATCTTGTTATACTTTCTAAATTTGGGAGTCAACAGTATGTGAATCATACTTAAAGCCATGAGATTAGAGAAAATCACCTATGGAGTGAGCAACAAAATAGTCTGAGGCTTTGGACCTTGAGCCTTTTAGAATGTGGAGAAATGAGTACCAAGAGGACATTGAGAAGGAGCATTGAGAAGGAGCATTTAGAATTTGCCTTGTTTCTGAACTGGCTTTTAAAAAAAAAAAACAGATGACACTTTAGACCCTTAAAAAACTCATTTTCTGTTCTGAATTATAATTAATACTCTAACAAGTTGGCTTTTGCAAGAGTGGATTTTCCGTTCTTCATGGTGCCATTCTTCATTTGATCTCACCCTTCAAATGTCTTCGTATGTCTTTGACATTTACAAAATGTCCACTATCTCTTTTTCCACCTGATACCCCTGTGAAGAAGGTTCATTACAGATGGAGAAACATCTGTAATGAGGGCCAAAGAACTTGAAAAGGTTTTCTCAGGGTTCTGAAAGTAAGAGACACAGGATGAATTGGAGGTCTTTTGGCTCCGGGTTCTGAGCTCTTTTTTTTCACAGCTATCTCAAAGACACTGATGACAATCGTAGTTTCTTTTTTAAGGTTTTGCTAAGGTTGACTATTTTAGGTTTTGCTAAGGTCAACTATTTAATAAATGGATGACAAAGCCTTCATCTCACATGCCAACTCCCATGAATTAATCAAGACTTCCTAGAGAGCTGTGTTAAGGAGAATTCTGAGGCATAACCAGGTTTGGCAGGAGGGAGTACCTTGATTGATTAGTGTGACTGCCATTGGTGTAAAGGGGTTCTGGTGGGGCATATATGTTATACATTTGGTATCACTCATTTGATTATTTCCTGTGTATGTGTGTGTATGCATTGCTTTCTGGAACAGTTATAGTGTCTCAGTACATATTGTAACAATGGGAAAAGGAATAAAGAGCAGCCTAAACCCACACTGGGTTACTGGAGATGAGAACATTGCATACATGCATTCTTAGAGCACACATTTTTTTTTTAAGATGTGGCATGAGCAAAGGAAACAGCCTGAACTCAGAGCAGCCTTGAAAATAAATAAAATTAATCACTCTTTCCCAGCAGTTTTGTCCTTAAATTTTTATTTTGAGAAATGTTGAACCCCAAACGTTAAAAGAATAGTACAATGAATGTCCATATATCATTTTGCTAGATTCTCCAGTTGTTAACATTTCTCTCTCTGCTTTTATTTTGAATCACTTGAAAGTAATTAAAAAATTCAAGACACTTCAACATTCATCGCTTAAGAACAAGGACCTTCCGTACAATCACAATGCCATTATCGTGAAATTAGTGTTGATTCAACAATATCATATAATATATAGGCCATATTTAAATTCCTCTAGTTATTCCTAAAATAGGGATGAGATTGAATGTACTACTTTTTGACCAGATTTTATTTTGGTAAATGATATATTGTAAGATTTTTTTACTTCATTGATAAAACAAAACGAGCATGTTATTTTTTTACCTGGATATAGTACATTTTATTTTACCAGCCCTTTACTTTTGGTCATTTAGTCTGTTTCCTGTTTATTGATTGCTCATGTAAATGCTGCTACAGTGAACATTATGGGAACATGGTGGATTGGCCTTAGTATATAATCTCTTTTCAAGGGCCTTCCTGAACTGAGAGGCTACATTTTCCAGCCTGCCTTACAGCTGAAGTTCTAAATGTGATTTAGATTCCACCAATTGCTTACACTTACCTAAGATTTGGAAAGCAAAAGTGAGGTACACGTTTTGCTATTGCTGCTCCTGTGTTTCTCTTGGCAAACATGGCCATTTATTTATTTTTTCCTGCTATGTTAGGGGAGGCTATGGAAAGCCGTTGGAGGGTTGAGGGCAGAGGTGTGACATGATCTGATTTAGTTTTACTACTATGTGGAGACTAGATTTATGGGGGCATGACTAGAATAGGAAGCCAGTTGGAGGCTCTTGCTGTCTGGGTGGAGATCACGGTGGTTTGGACTAGGATGGTGTTAATTGGTAGAGAAGGTAAGAGGTAGTTGGATTCAGGATATATTTTTAAGATGGAATCATCAGAATTTACTGCTGGATTATATATGGAGTATGAGAAAAATGATCCTTGGACTCTTTTGTAGTTAGCGTTCTGAATGTAATTTGAGTTCCACTTATCAGATGTACTCTGGATAGTATATGGAGTATGAGAAAAATGATCCTTGGACTCCTATAGTTAGCGTTCTGAATATAATTTGAGTTCCACTTATCAGATGTACTCACATGAGATTTGGAAGGCAAAATTGCGATAGAGATAATGCCTTTGCTATTTCTGACTCCAAGATTTTGGGCTTGAGCAATTGGATGAATAATGGTATCATTCACTAGGTAGGGAGGGTCAAAATTTTGTTGGGATTGGAAGTAGACATGCCATAGTTCTGTTTTGAATGTCTATTAAAAATCCAAGCAGAGATGTAATTATGCGTTTGGATATATGTGGGGAAGGATCAGGGGGAGATACATATATATGAGACATCTTCTAGGGGTCTCACACCAAGATATTGGCAGAATTATGCTCTTTTTGAAGACTCCAGAAAAGGATCCTTTCTTTCCTCTTCCAACTTTGGGTAGTTCCTGGCAATCCTTGGCATTCCTTAGCTTGGAAACATCACTCCACCCTTTGCCCCTGTCATCACAGGAGTTCCTCCCCACTTTGTCTCTGTGTCTCTTCTCTTCTTGTAAGAACACCAATCATATAGGGCCTACCCCAATGATGTTATCTTAGGATATTATTAGGATATTATATTAACTTGATACATCTGCAAAAATATATGTATTTGTCAGCAGTGTAAATACTATATTTATAGCTATGGGATTGTATAAATTCATCTAGAGTAGACTGAGCCTTGAAAAGCACTTCACTTTAGAATTTGGAAAGCAGAGTGTGAATCAGACAGGAGGAAAACCTGAGTGTGAGGCTGCAGAAGCCACTGAAAAAAGCTTTGCAAGGAGGATGGAGCAATCTGTGTGACCAATCCTCATGAGATGAGGAGGGAGGTAGGGGTGGAGAATTTAGCACTGGAGTCTCAAAATGTGAAGGTCATTTGTGACCTTGACAGAAAGCATCATGGAGGCAGCAAGCTGAGTGGAGCTGATTCACAGAGAGTTGGATATGAGGAAGTGAAAAAAAGGACTCTTTCTTGAGGAGTTTTGCATAAAAAGAGAGAGAACTGGAGCCATAGTTGGAGATAGATGGATTAAGAGAGGGCTTTGTTTTTCATATGTTAGGTATTATAGCATATTTGCATGCTGATGGGGATGCTTCAGGAAAAAGGAAAAAAAAAAATAATGGTACAGGAAAGGACGATTGAAAAGTCCTTGTGTATTTGAGAGGGAATAGACTCAGAAAGCAACTGAAGGGGATTTTCCCATTGTTATGGGTTGAATCGTATCCTTCCAAAAGATGTGATCAAGTCCTCACTCCCAGTACCTGTGAACGTGACCTCATTTGAAAATAGGGTTTTTTGCAGATGTTATCTAGTTAAGATAATATCCTAATAATATCCTAAGATAACATCATTAGGGTAGGCCCTATATAATTGGTATCCTTATAAGAAGTGGAGAAGAGACACAGAGACAGACACAAGGGGGAGAACTCCTGTGATGATAGGGGCAGAGGTTGGAGTGATGTGTCTAAGCCAAGAAATGCCAGGAACCACCCAAAGCTGAAAGAGGAAAGGAAGGATCCTTTTCTAGAGATTTCATAGAGCATAATCCTGCCAGTGCCTTGGTGTCAGACCCCTAGAAGATGGCCAGTTTGTCGTTCAGTGAATAATTCCTTTCTTTCACAAAAAGATTTATCCATAAGCATCACCTTTGGTGTCAAGATAAATCAGTGCAGTAAACTAAAGCAAGGAGATTCTCAAATTGTTATATTTAAACCTCAGGTTTCAAACAATAGTTGTCTTTAAAATTGTTGCTGGGTTTGGAAATGTTTTCTGATTCTGACTCATCCCCAAAGGTTCTGTTCCCTTCCAAGACATGACTGAGTCACTCAGGAGGCTGATAATGTTTCTGTAAGAGAATATAACCACCTATATTTGAAAACACTTGTGCGATCTCTGGCATTTTTCTGACAGTCCTGAGAAGTAGTTTGGCAAACCAGCCTTTTAAATCTTTGTATGAGAAAACTGGTCATTCCTCTCATGGTCAGTAGCTCTAATTTAGAGCATGTGGGGCCTCTTTCATTTTTTTCCATCATTTTTTACTATATTGAATTCTAATTTCTTGATTCAAATTTCTTTTCTTTACTTAAAGAACCTCTAAGTATCTTCAGATTGGAGTTAGATTTTCTATAAGGCATCTGTGATACCAATAGTGGAAAAAGTGTTCGACTTGGAGCTAGAAGACACAATTTTGAGTCTCTCCTCTACCATGTCCTGGCTGTATGACTTTGGGTTATTTGATTAAATTCCTGAGACTGAGTTTCCTTATTATAAAACAAGATGCCTACCTCATATAGTTACAATAGTAATGACAACTAACAGCTCTATAACTTTCAATCATTTTGCCATATATCATCTTATTTGATCTTCAACATCAACTCCATGAGCTTGGTGGGACATAATTATCAACCCCTTTCTACATACATGGAAACTGAGGCTGGGCAAGCCTAATGCAAAAGGTTCAAAATAGGAAGTGTCTGAGCTGGAATTTGAGCTCAAATCTTTTTCCTATCAAAGCCCCTATTCTATTCACCATACTTTGTTGGGTTTATAGAGCATTTTATAAATCTCAAAGCACTGTGCAAAAGTAAAAAATTCTTATTTCTCTTATGTTACTATCTATTCCTGAGTAGACATTCATACAGTAATGGTTCTGGTGTAAAAATAGACAGACATACAGTCCGATTATCTAGAACGACACTAGTTCCATGTGTCTACGATAGTGCTGAGGAAGTGAATTTTTAAAATTTTGTTTAATACATTTAAATTTAGAAACTAATAACTCAGTTATTGGAAAACTTTTAAGTTTGAAACAATCTGGATATGGGAATCCATTTTTTAGCTATAAATTTTATGATTTAAATAAGATCAAGTATTTCCTATGAACATTTAGCATTTATGTTGAGATATGCTGTTAAGTATAAAGTAGACACTGGATTTTTATGAAACAAATATAATGTAAAATATCTCATTAATTTTTTATAAATTATATATGTGTCTTGTATTATATTTCTCTTGGACAGCACTGCTCTAGAATTAGCTGTGAAAGAACATTTGTATTTTCTTAACTAGGAATTTCCAGGCCAGTCTAGTACAAATCATATTTCAAATTTCATATTTTATTTCTAATAAGAATTTCCAGAACAACCTGGTCTATATATTAGGCACTGACTAATTACTACTCCTTCAAAACTACTGGAGACTCTCTTGTGGGTGCCCATTGAAGTTCGTTCAAACCTTCTGTGTGGAGGCTTCCTCGTTCCCCCTCTGTACTTAGTCCCAGCAGCCAGCCTGGGAGGAGTAGCCTTCTAATTCTTCCCATTTGAGAGGCTTCCTGAGTTTGTTGACTTGGGACCCACTTTGACCTAGTGTCCGGGGTAATTCCATTTGATTCTACACATGTTTGATATAGGCGCTCTCTGACAAGCCTCCACATGGTCTGTACAGTCTTGGCTATTTCCTTGGAGTATCCCACAGTGCAGGATACTATCAAGCACACAACACTGGAAAAAGCCAGATTGCAGGTAATTTCTTACTTTTATACATTTACACATTCCTTAAAAATTATGCAAAAGTTCAACATAGCCAAGAATAGATATACCAACTACAGGGTGGAGACTGTAAACCCAATGGCTGAAATGTGGTCTCAAGTCTACCTTGTCTTTTAGTCACAAGCTTTGATGCTATCTTTCCAACACATTGTTCTTTAATTTTCTTATTTTATTCATAGTTGAAAAACACCATTAACTAGATAAATGAACCAACAAGGCTGTAAAGATTTGTTACTATTAACACCTCTAACAAGTACCATAATTTTTCTCAAATATATTGTTTGTAAATCCCATACTTCTTAATAGTATTAATATTTTCACTTTTCCACTGTCCTTTTTAAAAAATATATTTGCATGTTATACATCCACTAAAGGGCTAATAACGAGAATCTACAAAGAACTCAAGCAAATCAGCAAGAAAAAAAATCAAATAGCCCCATTAAAAAGTGGGCAAAAGGCATGAACAGAAGCTTTTCAAAGGAAGATAGACTAATGGCCAGTAAACATGAAAAAATGCTCAACATTACTAATCATCAGAGAAATGCAAATCAAAACTGCAATGAGATAATCACTAACTCCAGTGAGAATGGCTTTTATTAAAAAGTTCCAAAACAATAGATGCTGGCATGGATGTGGAAAGAAAGGAACATTTATACACTGTTGGTGGGACTGCAAACTAGTGCAACCTCTGTGGAAAATAGTATGGAGATTCCTCAAAGACCTAAAAGTAGACCTACCACTTGATCCAGCAATCCCACTACTGGATATTTACCTAAAGGAAAAAAAGTCATTTTATCAAAAAGACACTTGCACTAGAATGTTTATTGCAGCGCAATTCACAATTGCAAAGATGTGGAATCAACCCAAGTGCCCATCAATGCATGAGTGCATTAATAAAATGTGGTATATGTACACCATGGAATACTACTCAGCCATAAAAAACATGAATTAATACCTTTTGCAACAATCTGGATGGAACTGGAGACTATCCTCCTAAGTGAAATATAGCAAGAATGGAAAAACAAATACCACGTGTACTCACTATTAAATTGGAATTAACTAATCGGCACTTATGTGCACAGATGGAAGTAAAACTCAACGGAAATCATGCAGGTGGGAGGGGGCAAGAGGGGATGAGTAAAATCGTAACCTAATGGGTAACAATGTACATTATCTGGGTGATGGGCACACTTATAACTTTGACTCAAGCAGTACAAAAACAATCCATGTAACCAAAACATTTGTACCCCTGTAATATTCTTTTTCTTTTTTTTTTTTTTGAGAAAGAGTCTCGCTCTGTTGCCTGGGGCTAGAGTGCTGTGGCATCAGCTTAGCTCACAGCAACCTCAAACTACTGGGCTTGAGTGATCCTCCTGTCTCAGCCTTCTGAGTAGCTGGGACTACAGGCTCACACCACTGTGCCCTGCCAATTTTTTCTATTTTTAGTAGAGACTGGTGTCGCTCTTGCTCAGGCTGGTCTTGAACTCCTGAGCTCAAGCGATCTTCTTGCCTCAGCCTCCCAGAGTGCTAGGATTACAGGCGTGAGCCACCACTCCCAGCTTGTACCCACGTAATATTCTGAGATAAAACAAACAAAACAAACACACAAACAAAATCTATTGTATATTTTCAAATAGAAGAAAGGATTTTTATTTTGAATGTTCCCCACACAAATAAATGCTTGAGGCAATGTAAAAAAACAGTATGAAGGGTAAAGAAAACAATGCTTTTCAAAAAAATTTAGCTTTAGAGTTTTACCCTTTTTTTCAAATGAAACCTATGTGCAAGCCCAGTAAGTAAAACAGATCACTGAAGAACGCTGTGGTTGGAGCAGGGTATGTGTGTGGGGAAGTGGGGAACGGGGGACAGGGGCTCCAAGGGGAGCAGACAGAGTGCTGCCAACTCACTGTTTAAAAAAAAAATCACTAAGTCATTGAAATAAACTATTCACACAAGGCACAAACCCTTTAGGGCAAAGAAGGTGATGCTACTGAAACTGTCGTTGGCTGCCAGGTGGTACCATCATGATGTTTTTGAGCCTGAAATTAGCAATTGGCTTAGGGCTGTCACTGTGTCATGTGCGAAAGTGGGGCTTGTTCACTTGAGGTCTTATTGGTCCCCTGCCAGATTCTTGAATCCCATGCTATGTTCTCCCCATGAAAACATGTCTATAATTTGAGAGTGGAGGGGAGAGCTGCAGATAAAGATACTTTACTCTCTGCTCAACAATCTGGTCTTGTTCCCTCACCATCAAATTCCCTGAAGAGCATAGATGATTTTCCTGGCTAAATTTGCCTCATAAATCAAGACAGTGAAATGTATGTGACACTTGCCAAAGACATAAAAACAGACTTAAAGCTCCTGAAAACTCTCCTTCCCCACTCCCCATTCTCTGGCACCCACCTGGCGTTTTGACATGGTGATGGGGAGTGGAGGCTGAGATGCTCCATGACTGACACCATGTGAATACATGAGTATTCTATTAGTGGTAAAGAAATTCCCACTTTCCCAAATAAGATCTGGTTGCAGGAGGAGGGCAGAAACTAAGATTCTTGTGCAGGTAAAATGGTTTATCAAATTTTCCTATGAATGAAAGGAGATAAACGGTTTATCAGACCCCATCCTTCTCAACATTCAACCTCTTTGTCTCTGCATAATGGCCTTTAGTTCTCAAAGGACATAAGAAAAAGATGGGAAGGGGATGCCAGGTTTAGATTATTTACCATATGATTGACCCTTGCTGGGTAATTTAAATAATTAACCTCATTGAATCCTCGCTGTAGTTCTGCAAGGTGGGATTTATTTTTCCATTCAAATGTGAGAAAACCGAGGCTCAAGAGAGGTAATTTGCTGAAAGTCATGCAGCTGGTAATTAGGCAGTGCTCTAAAATCCATTTGTTTATGTAACATTAGGAAAATCCCTTCAACATTAGAATAATTCCCACTTAGTATCTTTATAGCCTTTTGTACAAAATAGAATCCAGGTGTCATACACCTGTCTGTGTCCCTCACTATATGAGGGTTCCCTGAAGCCAGGGACTGGGACAGAGACTTTTGATTCTCTGGCCATCAACCACTCCTTTCCCCTTTCTTTCCGACAGGACTTATCTCATTGCCCAGAATATAGTTGCATGACCATACTAAGCAGCGTGACAGTCTGGGAAATGTAATCTTTTAAGTGGGCCATTTCCATCCTTAATAAAACATGGGTTCTATTGCTAAGGAAGGAAGGAAATTTGAATATTGGGGAGGAAACTAGCAGTTGCTGCATAGGGTACTTTCAGAAATGTGTATTTTGAAATGCCTTTATGAAAGACACATTTTCCAGCTCATGTCTACTCTTTTTTCCCTTTAACTTTGCCCAATCCACACATTTATGTTATCTCTAGATATAGAATTTGGCAGAAACCTCCGTGGAGGCAGGACCCTCCTTTCTTCTCTCTGAGGTTGGGAGTGGGTTCTCCTCACTCTGCTCTTGGAGGGGGCTACTGACCACTGCCTAAGATCTGGAAGTGAGGCTCTAGCCTCTGGGAAGTGGCCCCCTCCATTCTCTGCTTGTCCTGTCCTTGCTTTCTATAGCCATTCTCCTGGCTTATCAAGTCCCCCTTGCCTGTTTAAAACCCAATTCAATGTGATTTTCACCTATTGGCAGGAAAATGTCCAATGAGAAAGGCCACAACCATTGCATTTGCCTGGAAACTATGGTATGTTTTAGTTTCTTAAGTAGAAATGTGCAAAATCTTCCCGAATGTGGTCCCTGTACTCTAACCCAGCTGCTAGTGCTAAAGAGAGCACTGACGGGAGCTTGCTGTTGTCTCCACTTCCTTCCCAGGGGACTGACCTGGGTCTTTGCTTTAGGTGTTGTGGTTGCTGGTGGTTGTGATATAATTAGCACATTTGGAGAAGGGATCCATGGAATCTGAAGGAGTATTTGGAATAAAACTATTTCCCACTTGAAAATTTTAAAAATTATTTATTTACTATTATTGTTATTTTTACCAGCAGTTTCTTTGATTCTAGGGTAGGTTTTGAGGGAATTGGGTGATTTCAGGCAATGTCCAAAGACTTCTCCAGTTGTTTTCCACAGGAAATGTGAAAGCACATATTTAATTTTAGTTCATTTGGAAGCATTTCAGGAAAACAGATCTAATGTGGAAATAAGGAAGGATGTATCAATAAATTAAAAACACTTTTTAAAAAAATCAGGAAATGAGTAATTTCATGTGATTTTATTGAAAACCAGTTAATACTAATCATGCCTACTATTATTTGAAGTTAACTGTCTTTTGGAGGGCAGGGTTGCTTGTTAGGCTGGCTGTATAGGACAGAGCTGTGGTGTCGGATTCATCTCAGTCCTTTTTGCGGTCAGCATAGAGATAAACACAATCAGAGACTCCACACATCTATGTTGTATCAAATGGACACTAATAGTAGAAAGAGTTTCACGAATGGACCTCTAGTTGATTCATATCTTAAAACTGTGAGGAGAACATTACAGATTGTTAACCATTTTGTGGAGGATCAGTTTGCAAGTTAATTAATTAGCCTAACATGTATTATTGTGTTCAATTCTAATTATTTATGAGCTTTAGGCAGATGGTTTTGCTCTGTATGAGAGAATCAATGCCCATACATAAATGAAAATGTTTGGCTTTTCTGTACTCTCTTTATGTGTCTCTATCATGCACATTATAGCAAGATCCAAAGTTAATATATTCTTTTGACAAAGATTATAATCAGGAACTTTTTATCTAAGTAAGGATATAAGTGGTTCTCTGCAGGGGCAGTATAAATAGACTTCTGAATTTGTTAGTTGAAAAAATGGGTCATTTTCATCATATTGGTCCTATATCCCCCCTGGGGGCCAACCAATTAAAAATATCAACAACTAGACAATCTTATAGAAGTCCTTCTCATGTATTTTGGATTAGTGGCTTATGAAGATATATTAATAGCTGGATTTGCCACATATTTAAAAATTTTTTTTATTAAAGTATACATATATAAAAACAAAGATTGTAAGTATATAGCTTGAATTTTCACAAATGGATCCCATCCATGTAATTAACACTCAGATTAAGAAACAGAATATTACCAGTACCTGGAAGATTCCCTTGGGCCCCCTTGAGGTCTGCTGCTGTTTGCTTTAATTTGTTTTTTGATACACACACAAATGCACCTTTTTTCTTAGGTACAGAAGAAAAGATATCCTTCATTTTCATCCATTCTTAATACTATCCAGAAGTAAATGAGTTCTACTAAATAAATGCAAAGTCATTTCTTGAATTATTCTTAAAACAATGATAATCTGTTTAAAAGCTATTTTATATTCCACATTACTTTAAAAGGAATTTTACATTTATTTTCTCATTTAATTTTTTTTTTATTTCAGCATATTATAGGGGTACAGATGTTTAGGTTATGTATATTGCCCTTGCCCCCCTCCCCCCCCCAAGTCTGAATTTCAAATATGTCCATCCTTCGGGTGGTGCGCATCACACTCTTTGTGTATGCATATACCCATCCCCTCCTCCCTGCTCCCCCCTCCCCCCTGCCCAACATCCAATAGATGTTATTCTTATATGTGCACTTATGTGTTGATCAGTTAATACCAATTTGATGGTGAGTACATGTGGTGCTTGTCTTTCCATTCTTGGGATACCTCACTTAGTAGAATG
>CAUYSK010023391.1:0-11298 GCA_963575035.1 Avahi laniger | reverse complement strand
AGCTGTCCAATTAATTTCTTTCTATTTTTGGTAGAGACGGGGTCTCGCTCTTGCTCAGGCTGGTCTCGAACTCCTGAGCTCAAACAATCCGCCTGCCTCGGCCTCCCAGAGTGCTAGGATTACAGGCGTGAGCCACCGCGCCTGGCCAGAAAACATTTTTTTTTATTTCCAGGCTTATCACTAAGATATATTTTGGGAATGTTCAGTATGTATTCTGCCTCATTCTATTTTTCTATTTGTCCACAAATGTACAAATTTTTATAATGATTATAACAAAATAATTTAAACCATCTGTTAGGTGAAGTGTTCCTGTTTTTCCTGTGAGAGTTGGATAAAATTTAATCAAAAGCCAAATCCATGTCTGGAGGAAGTTAAACATCCTGCTCAAAAGTCATGAACTCTCCCAGCATGAAGGTTTCATGGTCACTGTGATGGTTAATTTCATGTGTCAATTTGACTGGGTCATGGAGTGCCCAGATATTTCGTTAAACATTACTTCTAGGCGTGTTGGTGAGGACATGTTTGAATGAGATTAACATTTGAATCAGTAGATTGAGTAAAGCAGTTTCCCCTCCCCATTGTAGGTAGGCCTCATACATTCTCTTAAAGGACTAAATAGAATTAAAAAAGATTGAGTAAGGAAGAAGTTTTTCTCTCTGTCTGTCTTTGAGCTGGTGCATCAGTCTTCTCCTACCTTTGAACTCAAACTGGGACTGGAATTCACACCATCAGCTCTCCTAGCTGTCAGGCCTTCAGATTTGGCTGGAACTACATTATCAAATCCTGGGTCTCTAGTTTGCCAACTGCAAATTTTGGACTTCTCAGTCTCCATAATCACGTGAATCAATTTCTTATAATCAGTCTACCTGTCTGTGTATTCATTTATCTATCTTCACACTCTGTTGGTTCTGATTCTTTTTTCATTTTCTTTTTGGAGATGGATCACTAAGATACATTAGTACTGAGGTTAATGCAGATTTGGTACTAAGGACTTGTTCTAGAGGAACAAAATTTTAAGAATACACTTTTTGAACTTGTTCTGAGGTTTCTGGAATTGGCTCTCTAATCTTATTAGAATTAAAAAAGCTAAGGGTTCTATTTCTAGTATAAAGAGAGCACTGATAGTACATGGCATGATCTGGCAATACAGCTATACAGATATCACCCTTGGATAATCCTAATCAACTACTTATAAGGAACAAGGATATGGGTAACTGTGTATATGGTACTTTCAAACATTTTTGGAAAACTGTTGAATATGACAAGATTGGTTGTTACTAATAGGTTGCTGGACAAAATAGAGAAAGAGAATGATGAAACTAATGATTAAAATTCTCAGGTCAAAATGTTACATAAATGATTGGAAATCTTCTATTTGTACCCTGAAGGAGACTCTTATGTCCTGTAGCTGCTGGTCTGAGATCGCTGAAAATAAAACCCAGAATCTCATCCTATGACTAACTGAATTACAAAGCAAGTTGAACTCTCAGCCTTGTAAAGTATTCACTGTTAAAGTGCAGGTATTGATTGGGAAGCAATGGGATCTGAATGTTGAAACGGAGATACAATGTGTGGGAAGACCCTGATGAAGCTGGAGACATTAAGCCACTAAAATTCTGAAGAGTCTTCTTTTCCAACGGAAGAAGTCTCTCACTACCCCCAGTGGGAGCAGCCCCTCTACACCCATCTGAAGGTATTAGCCCCTCACTTGATAAAATTCTAATGGCCTCCCCTGATGATGCTGACATAAGAACAATGTGGAATCTTCTCAGGACCTACTCCCATCACCCCTCTTTGCTTCTAGACCTATGACTAGAGTCAAGTCTCAGCAGGCCACTGAAAGTGAGGTACAAAGTGTGACCCATGAGGGGATTTTCTATACTCCAAAAGAATCCTTTGAGTTTCTTAAATTACACAGACAGAAATCTGGGGAACATGTGTGAGAATGAATTGTAAGGGTGTGAAATAATGGTGAAAAGAATGTAAGTTTGGATCAGGCTGAAATTATTGAGGTGTGTTCACTAAGCAGAGATTCTGCATTTAATGGTGCATCTCAGGAGTCATAAAGGGCTCTTATCAGTTTGTTTGGTTGGTTGGCTGAAGCCTGGACCAAAAGGTGGCCCACAATGAGCAAGTTAGAAATGCCAATCCTGCCTTGGTTTAGTGTGCAGATGTTCCTTGACTTATGATAGGGTTACATTCCAATAAACACACCATAAGTTGAAAATATTATAATCAAAAATGCATTTAATACACTTAGCCACCTACCAAACATCATAGTTTAGCCTAGCCTCCTTTAAACATGCTCAGAATATTTGCCTTAATCTAGAGTTGAGCAAAATTATCTAACACAAAACTTATTTTAAAATAAGGCATTGAATATATTTCATGTAATTTATTGACTACCATACTGAAGGTGAAGAACAGAATGGTTGTTGAGTACTCGCCATGAACATACACAGCTGAAAGTACACTGGCCCTTGAGTCGGGGGAGGCCAAGTACCCTTGAGGAAGGAGCCCAGTACATGGAAAAATTTATACTATTAAATTTTCTCACAGCTTCCCCAAAGTAAGGTACCTTTTAGTAGGGCAACTATACATTTGGGAAAAGGAGATAATCAGACCTTTTAGAAACTGCTGGACATTGGCTCTGAACTAACACTAATTCCAGGAGACCGAAAACACCACTGTGGTCCTCCAGGCAGAGTAAGGGCTTATGGAGGTCAGATGGCCAGTGGAATTTTAGCTCAGATCTGTCTCACAATGGCTCCAGTGAGTTCCCAAATCCATCCTGTGGTTATTTTTCCAATTCCAGAATGATAATTGGAATAGATATACTCAGAAACTGGAAAAATCCCCACATTGTTTTTCTAACTTGTGGAGCATTATTATGGCGAGTTAGGCTATGTGGAAGCCACTAGAACTGCTTCTACATAGGGAATAGTAAACCAACATGACTAGTGCAACCCCAGAGGGAGTGCAAAGATAAGTGCCACCTTCGAGGAATTGAAAGATGCAGGCGTGGTGATTCCCACCACATCCCCATTGAACTCACTGATTCAGCCTGTGCAGAAAACAGATAGATTTTGGAGAATGACAGCAGATTATTGTAAGCTTAACTAGATGGTGACTCCAATTTCAGCTGCTGTATCAGATGTGGCACTGAGCAAATTAATACATCCTCTAGTACCTGGTATGTAGCTATTGATATGGCAACTACTTCTTTTACTCTATAACTGTCCAAAAAGGCCTACCAGGAGCAGTTTTTTCAACTGGCAAGGCCAGGAATCCACCTTTACTGTCCTAGCTCACAGACATTTCTACTCTCCAAGCCTATGTCATGATGTAGTACACAGGGACCTTGGTTCCCTTTCACTTCCACAAGATATCACTAGTCCATTACATCAATGACATGATGATGGGACCTAGGGAACAAGAAGTAGCAGCTACCATAGGCTCATTGATGAGATATTTACATGTCATAGCGTGGGAAATAAATCCAACCAAAATTCAGGGGCCATCTACCTCAGTAAAATTTATGAGATTTCAATGATGTTGGACATGTCAAGATATTTCCTTTTGGATGATGTTGCTTCTGATCTCTCCTACAACCAAAAAAAGGACTCAACACCCTGTGGGCCTCTTCGGATTTTGGAGGTATCATATCTCTCTTTGGGGTATGTTAGTCTGACCCATTTACCGAGAGACTTGGAAAGCTGCTATTTTTGAGCAGGGCCAGAACAAGAGAAGGCTATTCTGTAGGCTGCTATGCAAGCTTCTCTGCTGCTTGAGCTTTATGATCCAGAAAATCCAAAGGCCCTGGAAATGTCAGTGGCAAATAGTGATGCTGTTTGGAGCCATGGCAAGCCCTATAGGTGAATCACAGGATAGGCCCTTAGGATTTTGGAGTAAAGTCCTGCCATCTTCTGTGGATTGCTACCCTCCTTTTTAGAAATGACTCTTGACTTGCTGCTGGACCTTAACAGAGACAGAACTCTTAACCATGGGCTACCAAGTTACCATGCTACCTGAGCTGCACGCCATGAACTAGGTGTTGTCTGATTCACCAAGACATGAAGTTGGTCATGCACAGTATTACTCCATCCTCAAATTAAAGCGGTACAAATGTGATCAGGCCTGAGCAGACCCCAAAGGCACAAGTTACATGAAGAAGTGGGTCAAACGTCCATGGTCCCCTCTCCCATGACACTGCCTTCTCTCTCCCAGCCTGTGCCTGTGGCCTCATGGGGGAGTTTCCTACAATCAGTTGACAAAAGAAGAGAAGACTCATGCTTTGTTTACAAACGGGTATGCAGGTTAGGCAGGTACCACCCAAAAGTGGACAGCTGCAACTCTACAGCCCCTTGAAGGATAGTGGTGAAGGGAAATCCTCCCAGTGAGCAGAATTTCAGTAGTTGCACCTGGTTGTCCACTTTTCTTGGCAGGAAAAGTGGCCAGTCGTGTGAATATGAAGATTCCTGGGCTGTGGCCAAGGACTTGGAAAAAACATGATTAGAAGATTGGTGACAAAGAAATCTGGGGAAAAGCTATGTGGGTAGACTTCTCTGACTGAACAAAAAACCCCACAAGGATGTTTGTGTCCCATGTGAACACTCACCAAAGGATGACCTCAGCAGAGGAGGATTTTAATAATCAAGTGGACAGGATGACCAGTTCTGTGGGTCCTAGTCAGCATCTTCCCCCAGCCACTTCTGCCATCACCCAGCGGGATCAGGAACAAAGTATGCAGGGTGGCAGGGATCAAGGTTATGCATGGGGTCAGCAAAATGGGCTTCCCCTCACCAAGGCCAATCTGGCTACAACCCCTGCTGAATGCCCAATCTGCCTGCAGCATAAACCAGTCAGCTACCTCATGATGGATGGATTGCACTGGACTGTTTTCATCATGGAAGAATGGCATTTTGTTCTTACTGGAAAAGGCACTTATTCTAAGTATGGATTTGCTTTCCCTGAATGCAATGTTTCTGCCAAAACTACCATCCATGGACCTCCAGAATGCCATATCTGTAGTCATGGTTTTCCATACAGCAGAGTTTATCAAGAAACTCAGCAAAAGAAGTCAGAAAATTCTTCTCTAATAAGAATTCCAGTGCCAGTTATTGAAGTTATAAACATCTCACCTCTGTCTCAATTGTAACAGCTGCCATTGACCAAGATCCCACATGCCAGTCATTGTATGATTTGCTTCACTGACATTTCCTCATGTTCTTACAGAAACATCACATACTCATGATTTTTTTAACTATAGTAGACACTATGTGTTCCTAACCAATATTCATTTTCCTCTTGGTTTTTATTTAAGGGTACTGCTCTACTCAGAGGCCCTCTGCTAGGCCAGTGAATACATTCCCCAAATACTATTAATGTTGGTAACTAATGGCTCACAATTGTCCTACTCTCCAAAGCACCTCTCCAGGCTGAAGGGAGCTGACTTGCCTGGGACAGCCTATTGCCAGTGACTGACTTACATGTAGTATAAATGACCACTCCCCTTGCCTCAAGATTGGGCCAAATCTGAGATGCAACCCATGCTTCAAAGCTCCCAGTGTCAGGCTGAGCCAGACTCTTGTTGAGCTCATCCTTGCTTGGGTCTGCCCCTTGAATTACCCCTTCTCATGAGGTTATTGTCTCAATAAAACACTTGCTTAATAATCCCTATCACAGGCTCTGCTTCTAGAGAACCCAACCTGATCGATTGGCTGTACTGCAGAAAAAAATAATGAAGGCAATGCAATTGACGAAAGAAAACCAATTAATATATCACTGAAGTCTGGCTGAGTAGTGACATGGTGGCAGTGGACATGGAAAAAACTCCAGTAAACCAGTTCATTTATTTTTCATAATCATATTTTGTTTTCTTTGCAGAAATTATCAGTCTCTGCAGTTATATTATTTTGTGTCTCTTGAAGTAATTTTAAATATCTACCTTTAAAGAAAAATTATCTTCCTCATTGGGAATGCAAGAACCAGGGCCTGTCTTGTGTACTGTCTTATTTCCCCAGGCTTTAACAGTGCTGGTAGACAATTCATGCTAAATACATATTTGAAAATAAATGGATGAAAAATAGTGAGAAAAGAGTGATTGAGGTTATCTTGAGGCCTGTGTGGGATTGAGGGAGCCGATTAGGTATGTTGAGAGAGATCTAGGAATATCGAAATATCTCTGGAGAATGATCTGGTTGGCACAATATTTTAATACTGAGAATTCAGGCAAGATGTTACATGGACTAAGATAGTATTTGGGTGACTACACCCTTCACTTTAAAAGCTGAATGCAGTACTTGATGTAAAACCTTGAAACTTAGCATATTATTCCTCTGCATTTGGGGTGATGCTTAAGAATGGTAAAGAATAAAATACTCTTTTGTGTTATCTGTACTGTATACGTATCAAAATTTTAACCTATTCCAGTTTTCATCTTGTCATCGACAAATTTTTTAAAATAGTGAAAACTTTTTCAGAAGGTGAAGTAACTGCTGCTTTTTTCAGTGGGTAATTATTTAACAGACTAATCTTTGCTGTGAATATTTAGCAATCATCTGGCTTGGAAATGGGTGTGTATGTGTAATAAGCTGGATTGCTATTGCTTATTAATTGTGCTTTAAAATTGCAGTTCATCTCTCCTCTGTGCACCTGCAGAGATCTGGTACATATAACAGAGAAGAAGTCATTCCTATGGCTTGATTGACAGAGCTAGTTTATTAATGCTCTAAGTGATTGTGTACAGCCCTATTATTAATTGTCTGGTGACTTTCTTTCTATATTGTCTAAAATTCTCCAACCAGATGTGCAAGGGAAAATGTCCATCTTTTAAATATATAACTGATGCACACATACGTTGGTTAAATCAACATCTTTTAGGCAACAAATTGGTTGATCATTTATTGTGGATTCTAGGCAGTTGCCAAACACTATTAATGTCCGTAAATCAAGGACAATGGAATGCATTTTTTATTGACCTAACCATTGTCCTCCCCTTTCTACTGCCCCTTCCCTTGGAGTGCTGGCTTTGGGATAATATGTGTACAATCGAATCTTATCCACAGCAGATGCTGAGGAGCAAGTCCTGACGGTAAATAGCCATGTGTTTAGTTGGACACTTCACATAGCTCCAAGTAAATGAGAACGTTATAGAAAGTAAATAAGATACTTCAATGCTTTCATATACATTCTAGAAAAGTATAGTAAAAGAAGAGTTTGTATAAATATTATGTCTAAAGGCTAAAAACATCCTAATCTTAGTAACTGAGTAGCTAACAAATAAACTAGGGAAAGTTACCCAAAATTCAACTAAAGAAGTCAAAATAAGCTATTACAGAATTAACATCATGATAGGTTCTTACTTAGCAATGTTATATTCCCTACTGCATGTGTAATATTGATTTAAATGGCATAATTTTTCATTCTTTTGTCTTTTCCTCTCTCTAAATGTTTTGAGAGAAGAAATAGAAGCTGTGAAAAATCAATTCTGCATTCATTTAGTAACTGAATAATAAGCTCACCATACTCCAGAGTGAAAATAAACAAAATGTTTTCATGAATTGTGTCTACTAATATCATCTACATGCCATTCTTGCTTTAATTGACGGATCATTTTAAGAAAACACTATGATTTGTTTGTAGAAATAACATACAGATAAGGCAGAAAAGGAAGGTTGAGAGAGCCTGAGTGCAGCCATTTTGACTGACACCAGACCCCGACTTCCCTGAACAAGGAAGTCGCCGGCCCAAGACTCAACCAAGGATGGATGAATTACTAAGCCAGATGTCTTACGAGCTATTTGTGCTTACCTTCCTGTGACAGAAGTTTATGATCAACCTTTATGGCCTGACCACAAGACAATGCTGGTCACACATGACTGTTTCCTAACGGGGTTTCTGAACATACAAAAATGTTAGCATTACCCGATAAGGGATCCCCCTCCGGCTCTGGAAAGGACCCCTACTCTGTCTGTGGAGTAGGATCTACTGTTTTCTCTCTCAATAAACTTTCTGTCACTAGTTGGCTTGCTCTTGAATTCTTTCCTGTGCAAAGCCAAGAACTCACTTGGCAAATTCAGGGCACTTTTCTTTCTTCATTGGAATACCCCTTGCATGAGAAAATATACTTTAAAAACCCCAGAAGCATTCAATTCCTCAGAGAACCTTATCAAGATGTCATACAGTGAATAAAGAAGTGTAAAAAATGAATAATTTTCATCAGATGATCTTCTTTCTTGGTATTTTTACTGTAATATTCTTTATAGTATATGCTCTCTGAATAAATAGATCGGCTTTCAATGCTCAAAGGTTTAGCACAGAGAGCATTTCTTTTTTAAACTTTGAGTATTTTATAGATTAGGGATGATTATTTTCAATGAATTAACTCATACTTATGTCTTGTATAGAGCGCACATATAAATTCCCTTACTCATCTGCACGGGTCCCACTTTGCACTGCAGCCGAGGGCCTCTGAAGGCACTCCACTAAGCGTTATCTCCAGGCAGCCCTTGGTGATCCCTGAGCAAAAGCATCGCAGGACATGCTGTTCTACAAGGAATGAGGACAGAACCCAGGCTGTTCCAGACAGCTCCTCCTTACCTCAGTATGTTGCATTCTTGGCACATTCTACAGTTATCCTGAAACCTGCAAGCCAGAATGAGGGAAGGAGGGAAGGAGCAAGCTGGGTCAGCCAAGGCCATCTAGGGACCAGTCCTCCTCCAGAGGCTATTAGAATGATCCAGGAAAGAGAAGAATATGGCTCTGATCAGAGTGGTGATGGTGGAGGTCTTAATAAGTGGTAGGATTTTTGATAGGTTTTGTTAAGTGTTACAGAACCAACAAGATTTTTTTCCAGATTAGTTGTAGAGTGGTGACCTCAAAGTCCCGGATAGAGTTGCCATCTACCAAGATTAATGGAGAATTATCTATCCCTTAAATCACAGAGCTTTAGCAAATAGGTGATTTTACTAGGAAATAAAACATGTATGCAAAGGGCAGGTCTATTTTCTTAAGAAAATAGAAGCTAGAATATTAGTGCTCATTTTTTGTCTGTCTTTGTTAAAACACTGGAATATTATAGAAAATTCAGGGCCACAAAAACAGAAATAAATATATAATATCCATCCACCCCAGTAAAATAATTTAGATATCCAGCTTATATTCAAATTATTTATTATTATGATCATGCCAAAGTATTTTGAAGATGTTCTCATTTTAAATTTTAAATGTTTTTTATGAATGTCTGTTGGAACAATCCTTCAAAAAATGGAGAAATAACTATATTTCCTTTGATTCCTTTTGACGAAATTTTTGTAAAATCATTAAATCAGAAGCTACATAGTATAATCCATTATACTATGAAACAAAGTACATTAAAGTATGAAACAAAGGAGGGCATAAAGATTAAACAGTTGTGAGAATTTCTAACCAATCACTTTCTCATTAGGGCTCTTGTTTCAGGAGCCTTTAATGTGGAAATACTTGGCAACTGACAAGACTGAAGAGCACATCTCTCCTTAAGAGGAAGAGCCAAGAAGAGAATTCACATGTTCAGATTTCCTTCAGAATACACTGTATTTACTCATCATGTGTCAGAAATTTTTGTTTTTAATGGTGAGTTTAAAATAGTAAATTTAGGTAATTACCTAAAATGATTTTGTAGAAATGCAAAATGATTTCTGATCATGACAAGAGGGTAGGTGAAAGCCTTTCCCAGGTAATGTCTAGGTTATACTTTCATTTCTGAATTTTCACCCTTAATTGCATATATGTGTCACACCAGCTCTGATTTTGCAGATATGATGAGTTATTTTAAACCTATTATAATGTTTCTTTAAGTATATTTCACTTTCATAAATGGAATGACAGCATTTCATGTTAAACTTAGTAATATATCGCAATTAAAATCTAATTCTCAGATCATGTGTAAAATATGGGTTAGTATAAATCAAATAAAAAATTCTTAAATTATTAGATTCTATGACCTAAAAAGTGATTAAGGGAACCATGTCAGTTTTCAATGTATTGACTTTCAGCTCCAAATTCAGTCTTCAACACAAGCTCTGCAATAATTGACAGACATCTTTAAGCATTTCTCCCTCACAGTGAACACAATATTAAGCAGGAAGAAAGGAATCCCTGCTGTTTCCAGCTGCTGCACAGTGGGCCAGCAGTGTGAGCGTGAGCAGCTCCAATGCTGCTCTGCCCAGTGACATGTTCAGAATACATTTTCCTCAATGACCCTGCAGTCCCAGCCTGGGCTGGTGATCACCTTCCGGCAACCCTCTTGACAGAGACATAACGTGACCCAGGTCTCTTGCCCTCACTGCTTCTCTGATTCCCTTTGCCTGCTTGTTGCTACCTCCCAGATTTGTCCTGGGAGGTCCCCCTGAGGCAGCCTTTCTCCCAAGAGTGTTACATGTGCCCTCGGCTTTGTGTTGCATTGGCCCTGTAGGAAAGTTTAGATTTTTCCCCTGAAGTTTCAATAATTTGAGCCTATAAAACAAACTGATAATAGACAGATTAACAGAGAAAAAAGGCATACAAATTTATTAACATGCATTTGGCCATGTGTGAGGCTCAAAGTGGGGATCAGATGGTTGAGGTTTTTATACCACTCTGAGGTCACAGAAAGAAGAGGCTTGGAACATGGCAGTAACACTTTTCAGGGCTATTCCTGTCTGTGGCCCTCTGAATAGCCATCTCAAAATATGTCAAAGAATTATATTTTGGGGTGAAATATTTTTGTTTTCTTTTAGTTTCCCATTTGAAACTTTATTTTTAGAAAATTTCACATATTAAAGTAGAATCAATAGATCTTGAGTAATTTGGGTTAGAAGTTTCAAGAGATGGGCAAAGAGGGAGAAAATATTGATTGGAACAAGCAGGAAAAAAAGCACATTTGAATTCACTGGTCCATATTTTCTTGAAAAAGTCTCTTAGTCTTGGGAATAGATCAGTTCAGTTAAACGGTTGTGTCCCATTTCAGGAGGTGGCATTTGCAGATGTGCTCCCATCAAGGTTAGATCTACGTATGGTGTGTTCCTATATGGTATAAGCATACATGTATTTAATAAGATATCTTTCTATGGAAACAAAGGAAACAAAGGTTATCATCTGGAGTAGTCTATTTTTCTAAAGTCTGGAGGGCAGTTAGGTGAGGAGATTCCTGGATTTGGGCTCAAAGCATTTTCAGCTGGAGTGGTCAGGCAGTGGCAATCTGACAGATTTTTCTGAATTGCAGTTTGAATCAGGTGTTCCAATGAACTTTCTGAGTAGTCCATACACCAGCAAGTA
>CAUYSK010023388.1:0-36480 GCA_963575035.1 Avahi laniger | reverse complement strand
TCGAATGTTCATGGCAGCACAATTCACTATTGCAAGAGTGTGGAAACAACCCAAGTGCCCGTCAATCCATGAGTGGATTACCAAAATTTGGTATATGTTTACAATGGAATATTACTCAATCATAAGAAATGACGACGATCTAATACCTCTTACACTTTCCTGGACTAAACTTAGGCCCATCATCCAAAGTGAGGCACCACAAGAGCAGAAGAAAGGTCTTTTTTTAAAAATAAGTAAATCTCCAGCCAACTTCATGTTGTTTGGTGGTTGGGACTGCTCAGGGTGATGTGCTTTCTAGTTGACCTCATAGTTAGGTATCGATTTGGATTCCAGAGCATACGAGGGGCAGGGAAACAAAAGGATGAGAATTTGCGCGGGATGGGGCAGGAAGGAAGGATCAGGAGGTGTTCTTGGGGATGTCCAGCAGCAATGTTTCTAACTGCTGGAGGACAGGGGCACCTGGCAGCTACGGCGTCACCATGGGTCCCCACCCCTCTGTGCCTAATTCTGTGCTCCGGCAGGGGGGCACTGCCCAGTGACCTCCTGGGACATTTCATGGAAATTTTCAGGGGCTTCTTGGGGTTTGTGGCTGAGACAGAGGACTCTGTGGCTAGGCAGACTGGGTCCAGAAAGTGACACTCGGTGTCTGGCCCCTGGCTTTAGTGTTAGACAACCATGAGACTTCAGCTCACAAACTTCCTTTTAGGGCCCCCTGTGAAGAATGTCTGCCCCAAATCTCTCCCTTGACTGCGAGGCTTTCCTTATCTGCTCACTGGGCATTCATTTCAGCTCCTAAAAATGCGTCTCCTGCCACAGAAACTGCCCCCACCCAACTGCCCCACCCATTGATGCGACAGGATGAGCCAGGAGTAGCATATCAGTTAATTGTGTGTCGGGGCTCCAAGACTGATACCCCAAAATATGGTGCTTTGACATGCTGAACGGAAGAAGATGACTCCAGGTCTCTCTGATCTTCCTCCCCTGCCTCCTTCCTCTTCTCTCCCAAAGCATAGTATGAAGTGGTTCCCGAAGTTCCCTCATCTCCCTAAAGTCCGCACCCACCAAAGAAGAAAACAATGACCTCTGGTCCCTTCTCTGAGTTTTCATTAACTGAACTCCTATCACAGGAAGAAAGACTGTAGTCGGTCAACAAACCTGGACAGACTTTTGTCACAAACCATTGTCTGCTCTGCAGGCCCAACAGACTCTGTCCCAGGCCATCATATGTTCTTCAAACCCATCGAACTCCCCTAAAAATCAATTACTACCCCCAAGGTCGTCCGCACTTTCCCATCTCCATTTCCCCTAAGAAGAAATGTGTGTAACTATCTGCACCCCATTGTGTGGGGCTGTAATTACTCTGCGATGTCCCCCTCCCGTGCACGTCAGTATATTTCCATGCCATTTCGCCTGTTTATCTGCCTTTTGTCGGTTGATTTTCAGTGATATTTCAGAGGGCAAAGAGGAAGTTTACCCTTGGCCCCAATGTCTGCAAAGCCAAAAGTATGCTTTGGCCTGTGACAAAGTCCTTCATGCTTCAACCTCTTTCAGGATAATTAAGGTTTCGCCTTCTGAGGTTACTGACCCTTGGACCTCAGAAGCTGGAGTAAATATTTGTACACATGTCATGTCAATGACTTTAGACTTACTGAATTTTCAGATGCCTCACAATTTTAGAAAGATCATATTGTGGATGGCAAAAATCGTAATGCAAATTGATAGCAACAGACTAAAGCACAGGACCAAAAATCAACAAAATCTTGTTTATTCCTATTGTAGTCCTAGGTTAAAAAAAAATCTGTGATACGTATACAAGACTTGATAGGACAAGATTGAGGATGTTAATTGCCATGTTGAGGATCATTAGGAGCATTGGGGGTATTTAAAGATGAACCAGCCACAGACTTTATTATTAATACTAGAAGTGCAGCGTCTAGGGAGGGGATATGAGAATGTCTCTCTCTCTCCTGCGGATTACTTGAGGAGTTTAGGTGCCACATTTTGAAAGGAACATTTGTGAATTAGGTAGGGAGACTGAGAGAAGGGGGGGCAGAATGGCGGGACTGGAAAGCATTTCATTTGAGGAAGAAATCAAGAAACCAGGTATTTTCCATAAGGCGTGAAGGCTTACAGGAGACGAAACGGTCCTCCCGTATCTGCAGCGTTGTTGTGAGGAAGGGGGTCACCCTGCTTTGTGGTATTCTGGAAGACAGAACCGATGCCTCATAGAAAGCAGGTCTTGGTCCAGTTCAGAGAAATGAAGTATGATCTCGAAAGTCATTTCCTAGATGTCCCCGGGTGAGAACCTCCCGCCCACGGTCCTGAGCTTGTCACTTACATGTCCTCCACCAGAGGGCCGCCTAGCTTGGCCCCACGCCCTCCAGCCCCGCTATTTCTTCTCTAAGACTCTCAGGAGCCCCTGACATGGAAGGTGAGGACCTGGACACCCGGAGGGGAGACGGTGCCGTGGATGGGAAAGTTTTCTGAAACAAACCGAACAAGTTCAGCTCAGGCTCCCCCCACGGTCAGTACACTGGGGAAATACTCCGTCCCTGCATCCCGTTATGTTTGATTAAACCATGAATGGGCTGTGTGGGGGAGGGGGAGGGGGAGGTACTGTTTGGTACGTCTTGGAAAAGTAGCCGTGAATATGTATGAATAATTTTTAAATGTGCTCCTACAGTTAGAACATGGTTCGTTACCTGAACACAGAGCAAATAGTATCAATTCCAGTGTTGAGAATTTCATGGAACAGCAAATAAATTCGCCGAAAACTGACCAGATTACAAGGTGACACTGCTGCTACATGAATGCATTCATTTAACAAGTGTTTGTGGAGTTCCAGCTGCATGGTAGATCCTGCTGTGAGCACTGGGGATTCAGAATACGCTGGGGTCTGAGACAGACAAAGCCCCTACCCCACCTGGGTGCTGCACACTAAACAACATGCGGTCACCAGTGACCGCGACAAGAATGGTCTCAGCGGATTGCTGGAGAAAGAAGCTAGTGTGGAGAGGAAAGGACAAGGGCTAGGAGGTGCGAATGGAAAGAACAGCCAACTCAGACAACTCTTTCAGAAGTTTTGCTGAGGAAAGGAACAGAGAAATGGGGTGGTAACTGCAAGGTAGCCATGTTGGTAGATGACGTAGGGTTGCCAGATAACACGTAGGACACGTAGTTAGATTTGAATTTCAGATAAACAAGGAATACTTTGTAGTTTGTGTGTGTCCCAAATACTGCATGGGACATACATATTAAAATATGATTCGTTTATCTGAAATTCAAATATCCCCGGGCATCTGTATTTTTATTTGCTAAATCTTGCAGCCTTAAAATGACTTTGCATGCTGATGGGAGTGATCCATGGGGTGGGGGAAGTTGTGAATAATGCAAAACACAAAGGAGAGAGTGAGGGAACTGGGATTCAGAACATAATGGTGAAATTGACCTTCAGAGAAAAGTGATACTAACATTTCCCCATTGTGCAAAGGGGGGAAAACACAGGACATAGGCAAAGATTCAGGTCAGTCTGTTGATGTGCAAAAACTGACAACCTTTTTGGTTCTAGAAAAAGAAAAATAATTCCAAGTGAATATGTTACAATTTCTTTGGATTTCTAAGGTCTGGGATTTTTTTAATACGCAGCAAAAACGTTGTTTCACAGCAAATTAAAAGATAAAGCTTTTTAAAAGATAAAGCCTGCTTCATTTTCCATGGCTAGTAAGATACATTCCGATTAAGATGTCTGTTATTTGGTGTAATAATGACCGAATGACACGGCAGTATTTATTCTTTTAAATTTGCTAGGGTGTGTTTTATGGCTCAGAATGTGGTCTGTCTTGATGAATGTTCCAAGTGAGTTTGAGAAGAATATGTATTCTGCTGCTGTTGGATAAAGTATTTTAAAAATGTCAATTAGATCCAGTTGATTAATGGTGCTATTCGGTCCAACTGTGTCCTTACTGGTTTTCTGCCTGCTGGATCTGTCAGTTACTGATAGAGGGGTGGTGAGGTCTCCAACTATAATAGTGAATCAGGCCGTTTCTCCTTGCAGTTCTGTCAGTTTTTGCCTCACATATTTTGATGCTCTCTGTTGTGAGGGGCATACACAGTAAGGATTGTTAAGTCTCCTTAGAGAATTGGCTCCTTTATCATTGCGCAATGCCCCTCTTTATCCCTAATAAATGTCCTTGCTCTGAAGTCTGCTTTGTCTGAAATTAATATGGCTACTTCAGTCTTCTTTTGATTGGTATTAGCATGGTACATCTTTCTCACCCTTTACTTTTAACCTGCCTTTATATTTAAAGTGGGTTTCTTATAGACAACATATAGTTGCGTCTTGTTTTTTCATCCCCTCTGATAGCCTCTGTCTTTTAATTGATGCATTTAGACTATTCATATTTAAAGTGATTATTTATTTGGTTGGATCAATGCCTACTATATTTGTTACTGTTTTCTATCCATTAACCTTGTTCTTTGTCTCTTCTTTTGTAGTCCCCTCTTTTCCTCCTTCTCTGTTTTTATGAGCATCTTATATTATGCCATTTCTTCCCTTCTCTTAGCATAACAATTATACTTCTTTTTTAAAAATTGTTTAAGCAGCTGCCCTAGAGTTTGCAATATGCATTTATGACTAATCCAAGTCCACTTGCAAAAAACACTATGCTGCTTCATGGGTAGTGGAAGTCCCATATAGCAGAGAGAAGCTCTTTACATGTCAGACTGAAACCCAGAAGACATGGTGATGTTTAATTCACAAATAAGCCCCCTCTCCCCCGAAAACACATGTCCACCCAGACATCCATAATGTTGCCCATGGTTATTATGAAACTTTCTCAAACTAGTGGATTGTGTAAACCTAAATGCTTTGCAACTGAAAGCATTCCCTCCATCCCAGAGTCAAAGCTCAAGAGTCAATTAAAAACAAAAAATTATGGAGAAATAGAATTGAGTGGTGTGGTTTTCCTAGCATGCTTTAAAAGTGATTTGTAAAATGTGATATGATATAGTGTACCCCAATAATAATAACAGTAGCGATGGAAGCATTAATGGTAAAAATAATAACTTTGTATTTTGCAGTGACAACACTTGAGTGTGCATTAGTAACTTCAGATTTGGTTATAAACAAAAACATACTGAGGAATAAAATTGGGTTGCTTTGTTAGAATTATTTTTAAATAATTGTTAAAATGTATTATGTTATGTTACATCCTAATAGAGTTAGTAGTAGCAGTAGTAGTAATGGTGGTAGTAACAATAGTAATGATAATAATAATAAAGTATATAATAGAAGAATCAGATATTAACTTTGTGGTCACAACACCTGAGGTTGGATCCACCTTTACTTCTTACTACAACGTATACAAGACCTTGGGTAAGTTACTTAACCTCTTTCAGCCTCCATTGCCAAAATCGGTGGTTAGTTCTTAGGAGGAATCTTGGGGACCTTTAGGAATAAGGACAATATCTCAGAAGGAGGTGATATACGTTCAGAGGTCTTATGACATCCCGAAGGTCATTTCTCCCCCTATATTTTGTTTATTTTTAGATACAGTTTTATTATGAAGTAATGATTTTTTAGAGATTTTGGAAAGTAAATTTCAGTACAGATGAAAAATTCCTTAAATTCATCATTAGAAAAAGCCCTCAACATTTTGATGAAATTCCTTCCAGGATTTTTCCTGTGCATTTTATTTTACCTATTTAAGGGACATATTATATATACTGCCATTTGTACAGTATACAATATGCACATATTATATATGTAATTGTATGAGATCTGTCTGGAAAGTATCCAGCTATGTAACAGGAAAAATAGAGACATTTGTTGAAGACAAGGGCCAGTGCGGTGGCTCATGCCTGTAATCCGAGCACTCCGGGAGGCCGAGGCAAGAGGATCGCTTGAGCTCAGGAGTTCAAGACCACCTGAGCAAGAGTGAGACCCCCATCTCTACTAAAAACAGAAAAAATTAGCCAGGTATACTGGCACTTATAGTGCACTTATAGTCCCAACTACTCGAGAGGCTGAGGCAGGGGGATCACTTGAGCCCAGGAGTTGGAGGTTGCTGTGAGCTAGGCTGACACCACGACACTCTAGCCTGGGTAACAGAGCAAGACTCTGTCCTTACACCAAAAAAAAAAAAAAAAAAAAAAGGCGATACAAGAAACGTTGTACACAGGACAATGACGCCTCAGTCCCCTTCAGTAGCCACTTCGGGACCTCACACAATTTTCCCAATGTCTCTTAACCTAACTCGTACACGTTCAACATTCTCAGGTGTTCTGCTTGTTCTAGGCCTTCAGAGCATGAATTACTTTCAACAGATTCTTGACCATCTTTGAAGCTTTTGTGCCACACTTTTATTTTGCTGCACTCATTGCATTGTCCCCGAAAGTCTTCTGAATCAACTGAATAGTTTCTGCAGAGGAATGTTCATGCTTAACGCAAAATTTGATGCAGATTCGTTCTTCTACAAGCTCAGTCATTCTGAATGCGACAGCCACACGGTGCGCATGCGCACTCAGCGGCATCTAGCGCCTCAGTGACGAGCATGGTGAAGTCATCTTGTTCACGCACTCACATTCCAGGCCACTTGCCTTGGCTGCCAGGTTATATCAACGTCGTGCAAACTGTTCTCATTATATTAACAATGGCTACTTTCCTTCTTCAGCATTGTCATAAACATTTGCTCATGTCATTAAAGACTCCTTTGTATCCATTATTTTATGGTGACGTAGATACAGATATAGACACACATATAGACATATATGGGAGATATTGCAGATTCTGTTCCAGACCACAGCAAATATCGCAATAAAGTGAGTCACACAAATTTTTTGGCTTCTCATCAGAGTTCTTGGGTGACTGGGTGCATTGTCAATGAGCAGAGCATATAAAAGTTTATGTTTACACTATACTGTAGTTTATTAAGTGCACAATAGCATTATGTCTAAAAACAAGGTACATACCTTAAAAAATACTTTACTGCTGAAAAATGCTGATAATCATCCGAGACTTCATCTTAATCTTTTGCTGGTAGAGGATCTTGCCTCGATGTTGATGGCCGCTGACTGACCAAGGCTGTGGTTGCTGAAGGTCGAGATGGTTGTGGCAATTGCTTAAAATAACACACCCATGAGGTTTCTTAAAATGAAACAACAATGAAATTTTCTCCATCAATTGACTCTTCCTTTCATGAAAGATTTCCCTGTGCTTGCAATGCTGTTTGATAGCGTTTGACCCATGGTAGAACTTATTTCAAAATTGAGGTCAATTCTCTCAAACAATGCTGCTGCTTTATCAGCTAAGTTTATGCAATATTCTAAATATTCTGTTGTCATTTCCACAATGTTCTCCAGAAGTGGATTCCCTCTCAAGAAACGACTTTCTTTGCTCATCCATAAGAAGCAACTCCTCATCCATTCAAGTTTCATCATGAAATTGTAGCGATTCAGTCACACCTATAGGTTCCACTTCTAATTTTAGTTCTCTTGCTATTTCTACCACATCTGCAAGTGACTCTCCACTGAAGTCTTGAACCCCTCAAAGTCATCCACTAGGGCTGGAGTCAACTTCTTCCAAACTCTTGTTAATGTTGGTATTTTGACCACCTCCCATGAACCACAAATGTTCTTGATGGCATCTAGAATGGAGAATACTTTCTGGAAAGTTTTCAATGTACTTTGCCCAGATCATTCACAGGAATCACTATCTATGGCAGCTATAGCCTTAAGAAGCGTATTTCTTAAATATTAAGTCCTGAAAGTCAAAATTACTTCTTGATCTGTGGGCTGCAAAATGGATATTGTGTTAGTACTCAAGAAAATAACATTAATCTCCTTGTACATCTCCATCAGAGCTCTTGGGTGACTAGGTGCATTATCATCAATGAGCAGTAATTTATTGAAAGGAATCTTGATTTCTGAGCAGTGGGTCTCAACACTGGGCTTAAAATATTCAATAAACTATGCTGTAAACGCATGTGCTGTCATCCAGGCTTTGCTATTGTACTTCGTACAGGCGGAGTAGATTTAGCATAATTCTTAAGAGACCTAGGATTTTTGGAATAGTCAATGTGCACTGGCTTCAACTCCAAATCACCAGCTACATTAGCCCCTAGTAAGAGAGTCAGCCTGTCCTTTGAAGTTTGAGGCCAGACATTGACTTCTCTCTGGTTAAAGAAGTCCTCATGACATCACTTTCCAATAGAAGCTTGTTTTGTCTACATTGAAAATCTGTTCAGTGCAGCCACCTTCATCAATGATCTTAGCTATTTCTAGATCAGTTGCTGCAGCTTCTCCATCAGCACTTGCTGCTTCACCTTGCACTTTTATGTTACGGAGGCAGCTTCTTTCCTTAAACCTCATGAACCAACCTCTGCTAGCTTCCAACTTTTCTTCTGCAGCTTCCTCTCCTCTCTCGGCCTTCATAGAATCGAAGAGAGTTAGGGCCTTGCTCTGGATTACACTTAGCTTAAGGAAATGTTGTGGATGTTTTGATTTTCTATCCAGCTCACTAAAACTTTCTCCATATCAGCAATAAGGATATTTTGCTTTCTTTTCATTTTTTGTTCTCTGAAGTAGCACTTTTCATTTCCTTCAAGAATTTTTTCTTTGTATTCACAACTTGGCTGACACAAGAAGCTTAGCTTTCAACCTATCTCAGCTTTTGACATGCCTTTCTCACTTAATCATTTCTAGCTTTTGATTTAAAGTGAGAGATATGTCACTATTCCTTTTACTTGAATACTTAGAGGCCATCGTAGAGTTATTAATTGGCCTAATTTCAATATTGTGGTGTCTCAGGGTAGAGGAAGGCCCAAGGAGAGGGAGATAGATGAGGAAACGGCTGGTTGGTGGACTAGTCAGAACACACACAATATTTATGGATTAAGTTTGCCATCTGATATGGGTGTGGTTTGTGACATTCCAAAAGAATTACAACAGTAACATCAAAGAACACTGATCATGGATCACCATAACAGATATAATAATAATGAAAAAGGTTTAAATATCACAAGAATTACCAAAATGTGACACAGACATACAAAATCAGTACATGTTGTCAGAAAAGTGGTACTGATAGACTTGATCAATGCAAGGTTACCACAAACCTTCAATTTGTAAAAAATTCAGTATCTGCAAAGTGCAATAAAGTGAAGCACAATAAAATGGCATATGCCTGTATAGAGATATATCTATATTTCTCTATGGAGATACCATAATTTAATCATGTCCTCAATGTTAAACATAAGGTTATTTCTAATGTTTCACTGTTACAAATAGTGGTGTGCTAAAAATAATCTGTGTAAATTGTCTAGTTTCAGATTATTTCTTTAGTATAAATTTCTAGAGGTGAAATTATTGTGGCAAATGGTCTAAATAAATTTAAAGGATTTTACTCCATATTATCAACTATATTTCAGAAATCCTGCTCCAATTTATACCCCTAATGTCCATGTTTGATAATATTTTTAATTCTATCTTCACCAGCATGAGGACTATATATATTTTTAATGTTTTATAATTTGACCAATAAAAAAATTTCCACTTAGTTTCCTAGTTATCTTTTACAGCTGTGTAATATCCCGTAGTAATATTATTTTGCCATTCCCTTATTTTTTGACATTTAGCTTTCTTTTTCCACTATTTGCATTATCTAGAAAGGCAAATTATTAGAAGCAACTGTTTTTCCAGACTGCCTTCCTAGCTTTCTTTCCTCTGAATTATTTTTCTCTTAGACAAATTATCAGAAATAGATCATAAGATTTGGACATTTTCAGTGTACATGAGTTTTAAGAGGTCCTCACATAATGTGATGAACATAATTTACTAGTCACCAGAGAAAAGTCATCCTTCTTAAGGTGTGGTTAAACGCGTGTGTGCGTAAGAGAGAGAGGGAAGAAGATGGAACTCCTTGGCCTCCAAAGTCCCTTTCCACTCATATTCTGTAACTCACTATATGGTCCCAGTATCAAAGGCAGTCTTCCTAATGAGGATTTGAAGCAGAGAATTTCTAGCCTAGAGAGGATCAGCTTTTTTTTTTTTTTAAATCCAAACTAAGCTGCTTAGTCTGATGTGCCTTTGGCCAACTCACATTATCTCCTTGGGTTTCATAGAAATGCACACATGCAAGTAAAAATAAATTATGTAATAACATTAAATGTTGAGCTAAACATCTCTGGGTAAAAAATTTTCCAGTGTTATCCCCCTTAGATCATCATTAAGTTCTATGTGATGGGAGGAATTTGCCTTACATAAGAATTCCTCCCAACACACAGAATTTATCCAGATGACCCCTGGCCAGCACCACCCTCATTCCCACCTCCACCCCCACCCCAGGGTTTTTCAAAGGGAGTTGCCCTCAGAAAGCTGGGAGCCGAGAGCTTTGTGTGCCGCTATTGATCTGGCTGCCTTCCACGTGATCTCTATCCAGAGATGGGTTGGAAGGCTGCCTGCCACCTCTGAATGCAAATTAGAGAAGCTGGGAGATCACGGGAGGTTCTGTTTGTTTCCTGGAAAATTTAGCTCTTGCAGTGGTACGTCAAGTCTGTAAAAATTCTTTTGAAATGTTAAAAATAATTTAAAAATTGAAAAGCTTCTATTCACGTCTTTGCCCACTTTTTAATGGGGCAGTTTGATTTTTTTTCTTACTGATTTGCTTGAGTTCTTTGTAGATTCTGGTCATTAGTACTCTATCAGATGTATAGTGTGTGAATATTTTCTCCCACTCTGTAGGTTGTCTGTTTGCTCTGTTAATTATTTTTTTGGCAGTGCGAAAGCTTTTTAATTTAATCAAGTCCCATTTATTTATTTTTATTGTTGCTGTGATTGCCATTGGGGTCTTCTTCATAAATTCTTTGCCTAGACCAATATCTAGAAGAGTTTTTCCAACATTTTCTTCTAGAATACTTATGGTTTCATGCCTTACATTTAAGTCCTTTATTCGTCTTGAATTAATTTTTGTAAGTAGTGAGAGATACAGATCTTGTTTCATTCTTCTGCATGTGGCTATCCAATTTTCCCAGTACTATTTGTTGACTAGGGATTGTTTTCCCTAATATGTATTGTTGTCTGGTTTATCAAAGATCGGATGGCTGTAAGTGGATGGTTTTATATCTGGGTTTCCTGTTCTGTTCCATTGGTCTATGTCACTATTTTTGTACTAATACCATGCTGATTTAGTTACTATAGCCTTGCAGTATAGTTTGAAATCTGGTAATGTGATGCCTCCTGATTTGTTCCTTTTGCTTAAGATTGTTTTGGCTATTTGGGCTCTTTTCTGGTTCCACATGAAGTATAGAATTATTTTTTCTAGATCCGTGAAATATGATGTTGGTATTTTGATGGGGATTGCATTGAATCTATAAATCACTTTGGGTAATATGGACATTTTAACAATGTCGATTCTTGTAATCCATGAGCATGATATGTTTTTCCACTTATTTGTATCATTTGCGATTTCTTCTCTCGGTGTTTGTAGTTCTCTTTGTAGAGATCTTTCACCTCCTTCGTTAAGCATATGTTTAGGTATTTTATTTTCTTTGTAGCAATTGAGTCTTTTATTTTATTCTCAGCTTCACTGTTATTGGTGTATGGGAATGCTACTGATTTGTGTACATTGATTTTGTAACCTGAGACTTTGCTGAATTTGTTTACCTATTCTAGGAGTCTCTTGGTGGAATCTTTGGGGTTTTCTAGGTATAAGATCATGTCATCTGCAAAAAGCGATAGTTTGACCTCTGCTTTCCCCACTTGAATACCTTAATTTCTTTCTCTTGCCTAATGGCTCTGGCTAGGACTTCCTGCTGTATGTTGAACAGAAGCGGTGACAGTGGGCATCCTTGACTTGTTCCAGTTCTTAGTGGGAATGCGTTCAACTTTTCCCCATTCAGTATGATGCTGGCTGTAGGTTTGTTATATATGGCTTTTATTATTTTGAGATATGTTCCTTTGATGCCTAGTGTTTTAAGAGTTTTTATCATGAAATGGTGCTGAATTTTGCTGAATGCTTTTTCTGCATCAATTGAGATGATCATAGGATCTTTGTCTTTGCTTCTGTTATTGTGGTGAGTCATATGTATTGATTTATGTATGTTGAACCATCCTTGCATCCCTGGGATGAAGCTCATTTGGTCATGGTGGATTTTTTTCTTGTTGTTGATATGCTATCGAATTTGGTTTTCTTCTATTTTATTGAGGATTTTTGCATCTATATTCATAAGAATATTGGTCTGTAGTTTTCTTTTTTTCTTGTGTCCTTTCCTGACTTTGATATCAAGGTGATTCATACTGGCTTCATAGAATGAGTTGAGGAGGATTCCCTCCTTCTCAATGCTATGGAATAATTTCTGCAGAATGGGTACCAACTTCTCTTTGTGGGTCTGGTAAAATTTGACTGTGAATCCATTTGGTCTGGGGCTTTTTTTGTTGTTGGAAGAGTTTTTATTGCAGCTTCAATCTCAGTGCTCATTTTTGGTCTGTTCAGGAGTGCTATTTTTTCCTGATTGAGTCTTGAGAGGTTGTGTGTTTCCAGAAATTGGTCCATTTCCTCTGTGCTTTTGAGTTCGTGGGTATAAAGATTTTCATAGTATTCACACATGATATTTTGGTATTAGTATAATATCTCCTTTTTCATTTCTAATTGATCCTATTGGGAGTCCTTTCCCTTCTACTCCTGGTTAACCTAGCAAGAGGTCAATTTTGTTTATCTTTTCAAAGAACCAACTTTTTGTTACATTGATCTTCTGTATAATTTTTTGGTTTTCGATTTCATTTAGTTCTGCTCTGATCCTAGTTATTTCTTTTCTTCTGCTGGCCTTGGACTTGGTTTGCTCTTCCTTTTCTGGTTCCTTGTGAAGATAGACAAATGGCTAATAAATATATGAAAAAATGCTCAATGTCACTATTCATCAGGAAAATGCAAATTAAAACCACAGTGAGATTTCACCTTACCCTAGTTAGAATGGCCTTCATTAAAAAGTCCAAAAACAGTAGATGCTGGAGTGGATGTGGAGAGAAAGGAACGTTTATACACTGTTGGTGGGACTGCAAATTAGTACAACCTCTATGGAAAACAGTATGGAGATTCCTCAAAGAACTAAAAATCTACCTACCATTTGACCCAGCAATCCTACTGCTGGGTATTTACTCAAAGGAAAAGAAGTCATTTTTCAAAAAGACACCTGCATTCAAATGTTTATCACAACACAATTCACAATTGTGAAGATGTGGAATCAACCCAAATGCCCATCAATTCATGAGTGGATTAAAAAAATGTGGTTTATGTATGCCATGGAATACTACTCAGCCATGAAGAAGGATGACTTAATGCCTTTTGCAATAATTTGGATGGAACTAGAACCATTATCCTAAGTGAAGTATCTAAAGAATGGAAAAACAAGCACCACATGTACTCTATTAAATTGGAACCAACTGATGAGCACACATGTGCACAGAGGGAAGTAAAACTCAATGGAAATCAACCAGGGGAGAGTGGGAAGGAGGGAATGGGCAAAAACCTACCGAATGGGTACTGTGAACACCATCTGGGTGACGGCACACTTATAACCCTGATTCAAGCATTATAAAAGCAACGCATATGACCAAAAACATTTGCACCCCCATAATATTTTAAAATTTAAAAAAATTTAAAAATTATTAAAACCGCCTGTCTCCTGACATGTACATTCTAGTGTTTTATAAAATAAGAATGGTCTGAAATAGTCTCGGTGTGATCCTGATAGAAACAATGTTAGAGGTTTTTCTCACCAGCTTGATGTGTAACACAGCCACCATCCAGCCTCCTAACTTGGTTCTGTTGTTCTCCTTGCTAGGGCAGACTTTCAGAATGGAATGGTAATATCTACGTTTTGGTTCATTCCTATGAAAAACACTATGGTCTCATGTACAGTTCCAAAAAAGTCAATGGCAGAGTTGTCCTCTTGAATACATTTCCTTCCTGCGTATCTCCCCAAACCTGGCACAACCCAGGCATATCTGAAGGTGAAAAAAACCTACATTTAACCTAGAATATAGTAACAGGGAAGTAAATTTTATTTTCAAATTAGCCAAAATGCACACTCCCTGGAATTTTATTCATAATCATCTTTTTAAAAATCATGTTAAAAGAAAAATGCTAACTCTAATGCAAATCGATAGCAATGTTGTCTCCAGATTCAAAATAAAATTGAATTCAATAAATTGAATTCAATATCTAACAGTGAGAATGCTGTGTATATTATTCTTAGGTGAGGCATAAACATGACCGATGTCTATCCTGAAATAGGGTGATAGAAAGAAACAATGTAAAGTCAATTTCAATTTCTGGGTCAACTGAACGAAAGATCCGTATGTCAATTTGAAAAGCAGGTCATTCCATGGTACCTAGTTTAATTAATGTGTTTCTGCTATGACCCAGTGATGCTACGTATGGCAATATTTTCCAGGAAAATACAATCATGGGCCCATGAAAGGAACATGTGACAATTTTCATCCCAGTGTGATATGAAAGTGGGGCTTGGAGACAGTCTAGGAGTCCAGCTTCCAGGGAATGGGGAGGTGATCCTTGGTGGGCTCCCACGAGAGAATCCTGTGCAGCAGGTAGGAGCTCTAGATGACAGGTATGTGGCAGCCCAAATAGATCTTGAAAACATTACTACTGAGTAAAAAAAATAAGAGGCAGGATGAGAGCTGATGTAAATCCAAACACCTGAACTTATAATAATGCCTCCCATTTTATAAAAGCACATGCAGGGATTCATATGGT
The DNA here is from genome assembly GCA_963575035.1 of Avahi laniger. Classification (NCBI taxonomy): domain Eukaryota; kingdom Metazoa; phylum Chordata; class Mammalia; order Primates; family Indriidae; genus Avahi; species Avahi laniger. Next base: position 21,713 of record CAUYSK010023388.1, on the reverse strand, counting down.
TGCCTTAGGGGAATAGTAGAAGGAGAACGAGAGGGCCATGGGATGAAAGGGAACAAAGCGTGAGATGAGGGGACCTTGCAGAGACCAACGGTGCTGTGAACTGAGAGGTAAGATGAACTACACCCTCTGCCTGCGCAGACATCCAGAATACTGGGGTTAGAAATGAATAAACCTTCACATGGAGAAGGGCTGGATCTAACATTGGCTGTATGTCATCTATTTTTCCAAAATAGATGAGAATAGTTTTCTTAAATGAGCCACTTATAACTGATACAGTGACTCTAAGAATGGACTTGATGAACTAACAGCGTTAAAGTTTGCTCCTAGCACATAAGACACAGAAGTTAGCCTTCTATTGGCAGTCCTTTGTCGAAGATTTTAAAATTCAAGGATATTTAACTTGATGCATAAAATATTACCCTTCTCTAGAGTGAGTACTAAAACTCTCCCAAGAAGTTTTTAAGTTTTTTTTTTATAAATAGACTTTATTTTTTAGAGTAGCTTTAGGTTCACAGCAAAATCGAGCAGAAAGTAATGAGAGTTCTCATATATCCCTTGTTCTTTCCAGTGCACAGCTACCCCCATTGCCAACATCCCCCCAGAGCGGTGCTGCATTTGCTGCAATTGGTGAACCTGCATCGACACATCATCGTCACCCCCAGTCCAGAGTTGACATTAGGGCTCACCCTTGGTGTCGTCCATTTTGTGGGTTTCGACACATGTATAATGACATGTATCCACCATCACAGTATCATACAGAGTATTTCCACTGCCTAAAACCCTCTGTTCCCTGGCTAGTCAGCCCACAGCCCCAACCCCTGGCAATCACTGATCTTTTTTTGCCTCCATAGTTTTGCCTTTTCCAGAATATCACAGAGTTGGAATCATAGAGTAGGTAGCCCTTTAAGTTGGCTTCCTTCACTTAGTAATATGCAATTAAGTTTCTTCCATGCCTCTCCATGGCTTGATCATTTAATTATTCTCTATATTTCATATATTGTTTATAACAATACAAATTTGGGAAAGAAGCCACTTGCTCAACCAATGAAAAGAGAGAGAGATTTATTTATTTTTAAACAACCATTTGACCCTTGTTTCTTCTTGATAGAAATGAACATGTCATATAAGAAATATGGTTATTGCACTTTTGGTCCTGTCTGCATTAGTGGGGAAGAGAAATGGGCTTCTGCACACACTGAAATCACTTCACCCCACATGCGTGGTCTAAGGACAGTATTGCCATCTACGCTGTGGCTCCATCCTCAATGGCCCCTTATCAGTCTGGCCACTGTTGATTGTAGTTTGTAATGTGGTTTGTGCTTTTTAAAAACTTTATCTTTTCTTTCCAGTACAATTTGAACAATGCATTTGCAAATGTGCTACATAGCAAGTGTGCTTTGTATCAGACAAGCCTGTAAATGAGGCCAAGCATTAGGTCTTATGTGTAGTTTCTTTTTTCCTTAGGTTTTAGCAGCCCTTTGGACACCACTATGCAGATTTAAAAAGGTGCCCATTCCTCAAGGAAACTGTCTGGGTAAGTGTGCTATGAGCAGCATGGGCTGCCATGGACAGGCTTTCCAGATCCCAGGGCAGCAGACGTGGCTGCCACGTGTGCTTATGCTTTACACTCATCTATTCCCTGGATCCTAGCACGCCCCACGCGGGCTCCTCCAACCCTCCACATTGCTCTCCCACCATCACCCTGAACCAGGCAGGGATGGAATCAGCCGTAGGCTGTGGGCAGGGGAGAGAATCGAGCTCAGGGACCCCCAGAGCATGGCCAGGACAAAGCGGTAGGGTGTGTGTGTGCACGTGTGTTGGTGTGCACATGTGCGTCCAGTGTGGATGTATCAGAGGGGGCTTCCAGCTGCCCTAGGAGTTGGATGAGAGCCCTGAGTTCCCCACCCCTGCCTCCTCCAGCTCTTACGTAGTGTAGCTACGTCCGGATGGGAATGGACTTTGCGCAGCGCACAGGATGTGCAGGGCCCTGGGGCCGGCGCCCTTCACCTTCAGCTGCGTCTCCCAGGGCAGGAGCTCCGCGTCCTGCTCATCCCAGGAAGGCCGCCTGGAGCCGTTCGAAACCGTCGTGTTTGTTCAAGTCTTTTATGTGGGGAGAGGAGGTGGCTGGAATCATTCGTGCTGAGAGCAAGTAGTTTTCATGAGCCAAGGTTAAGGCCTAGCGCAGAAGAGGGCTCAGAGAAGCCCGGCCAGGGTTTGGCCAGGGGGAGCGTCTTCGTCACAGCGCTGCGTGGAGGTGCGCGCAGAGCGAGACTCTGGCTCAAAAATAAACAAATAAATAAATAAAGTAAAACGATAATTTTAAAACTCAGATAATTGTTCCACACTTTAACGTTTAACATTTTATTTCTACATCTGACGTTTTGATACCCAAACACCCCGGATTACGTGGACCCTGTGTCACATAGTCTATAGCGAAGCCGAGGACAGCGTTGACTACTGAAGGCAAAGTTTTAAAATGAAAAGTCCGTCTACTGTCAGGCAAGTCCCGTTGCTTTAAAGTGGGACGCTGTTAGATCCCTGGAAGTTGATGCTTATTTTTCCTCCTCGGATTTTCTTTAATTTATTGACAGATCTTTGCTCTGCTGTAATCAAGAGATTCCATGGTGAGACTAAATCCGAGATGTAGCATCTGGGAAGTAGAGCTGTCAAATTCTAGAACTGTCTTTCTTTCTTGGAGCATAAAGAAAAGAGTGGTTGTTTAGATTTGGTCTGTCTTCCCTCTCCTGCCGGTGGAGGAGGCCGGATGTGGGGCGACAGAGGGTGCGCGGCAAGGATGATACCACATTTTAAAGTGACAGTTATGCCCTTGAGTCAGGTAAGGGACAGAAGCCAACGACCTGTTTTTGGTGAGAAGGTTTTGAGCTTGGGTTGGAACGTGTCGACCAAAAGACGTAGCCGTGTGTCTCCCGTGCACCGCCCTAGTGCCTGGCGGAAAGCTCCGGCGAGACTGGGAGCGCTTCCCCCGGGCCCTCGCCTCAGAAAGGGGTTTATCAGAGAAGACCCAGCTGTGAGAGTGGCCCTGGCCTTGCCTAATTTGGACCTCCCTTCCCTTTTCAAAGTAACTGCAGCTTAAAGGTGAAAATGACTTTGAGATGGAGGAGGCCGCATCGGCACTGGTCCCCTGCCCGCTGTCCACACGTTGGCGCGATCGCCGTTCCCGGGCCAGGAGTCCCGGGCTCACGCCGGCAGGTCCTTGGGCTCCTCCGGAGTCAGCTTCATCAGTTTGTCCACACAGAGCAGGATGAGGGTGAGAAACCAGAGACTCCAACCAACAGCCGCCGCGATCCAGCCGTGTTCGTCCACTCCGGCGTGGCAGCACCGGGCTGCCAGCGGGCAGAAGTCGACGTCTGACGGGCGGGGAGAGACAGGGTATGTCGCACCGTGAGTAGGAGCAAGAACAGTGACGTGGTGGCTAAGACTGAAGAGCACTTACCCTGCCCCCGCCCCGTACTCGCACTGTCACACGTTAGCTTACTCATTCTTCCCTAAGTGACAGCTACAGTTTTTATTGAAACTGAGGCCGTAACTTGCCCAGCGTCACAAGATGGCAGAAGCAGAAATCAAACCGAAGTCTGCAAGGATCCGAAACCATATTCTTAATCCCCACGTATCATTGCCTGTTCCCCTTCTTCGTAAGTGGCCAGAAGCTAACACATTGGGTCATTCAATGAGGACAGGATAAAGGAGCAACAAGGTAAAGCAAGGCTGTCTGTTAATGGGACATGCGTGACAGCGGCTGCTCTGTAAATGACTGAGCTCCTCGCCACTGGAAACATCCAAGAAGAGGATGAAGAGGTATATAAAAAGTGTCCCCAAACCAAGCTCCTGCACAAGTTGGACTAGCTGGTTTTTATGGCCTTTCCACTTCTACAAGCATTTGAACCCAGGGCACATTGGCTACTGACCTGGGGACGGGTCATTAAAGCCACCTGTGTCAACATTGTGAACCTAGATGGGGATCAAAGCCAAGATAGTTTTTTAGACCTGCTCTGCAAGTAGTTCTGGGACAAACCACACCAGTGCACAGGAAGGCCAAGCCGGCGCTCGGCCACCTGACACCAGTCGATGGAAAGCAAGGAGGCCTGTGTCCCTCCCAGATCCAGGGCAGCTCTGGGGCTGCGGTATGGGCAGGAGAAGCTTACTTACTGGGGCACTCCTCCAGGGTCCCAGCGTCTGGGCGGTGGACGGTCAAGGCTGAGCTGTTGCTGCTGCTGGCTTCTGGAAGAAAAGACGGAGTAGTCCCAGGCAGTAGGAAAAGCCATTCCCAGGCATGGAGTTTGAGACCTTTTTTGTACATCAGTAGTGAGTATTATGAAAGTGTTATGGAAGTTCCAGTATAGGTATTTGAGGCTTTATGCAACAAAGCATAAATTCAGTCCCTGTCACGGACTGCACTGTGTTCCCCTGCCACTCAAATTCATATGTCGAAGTCCTAACTCCAGTGTGACTGTATTTGGGGATGGGGCCTTTAAAGAGGTAATTAATGTTAAATGAGGTCATTTGAGGGGGTGCCTAATCCAATACGATTGGTGTCCTTATAAGAAGGAGAAGAAGGCTGGGCGTGGAGGCTCACACCTGTAATCCTTGCACTCTGGGAGGCCAAGGCAGGAGGATCGCTTGAGCCCAGGAGTTCAAGACCAGCCTGAGAAAGAGCAAGACCCCGTCTTTACAAAAAATAGAAAAATTATCCAGGAGCGGTGGCGCGTGCCTGTAGTCCCAGCTACTGGGGAGTCAGAGGCAGGAGGATCGCTTGAGCCCAGGAGTTTGAGGTTGCGGTGAGCTATCATGACGCCACTGCACTCTAGCCCAGGTGACAGAGATAGACCCTGCCTCAAAAAAAAAAAAAAAAAGAAGAGGAAGAGATACCAGTGTTGATGCACTTGAACAGAGAAAAGGCCGTGTGAGGGCACATGGAGAAAGTGCCATCTGCACCCCAAGGAGGGTGTGTGCTCAGGAGAAATCCAGCCTGATCTTGGACTTCCAACATCCAGAACTGTGAGAAAATAAATTTCTGTTGTTTAAGCCACCCAGTTGGTGGTATTTGTTATGACAGCCTGAACGAACTCATACACTCTTTCCTATCACTCCATTCTCGTTCAGAGACGCTTTATCTTCATTTCTCATTGCCCTTCAAGCCTGCTAACTATAGCTTTTAAACACTATCTCAGTTGCTTTCTCTGCAGATAAGATACAGCTATAAAGTAGCTTCCCTGGATATATTAAAACAGTCACTGAAACATCCGGAATGTCTTTTCATAACCATCTTCAATTCCCTTAAAAACTTGAATAAATAAACATTGAAATCTGACCTTGATTCTTTATTTGTTATGGTTATGATATTGTTACTGATGCAGATGGTTGTGGAAAAAAAAATTAAACTTCAGACAAGCAAGTCCAGAGATTGCCAAAATATTCAGTGCTTAGAATTGTCCCTCGATTCATAAGCAAGGAGCAGAAAGATTGCAAATAAATTTAGCAGGAATTCTGAAAGGTCTGTCAGTTTGTGGGGGTGGGATTGGGTTAAGGATCTGAGGAAGAAAAGCCCTTCCCCACGCTCCCTCCTGTAACTGCCAGTAAGAAGAGAGATGACCTAAGTCCACACTGTCCGATACAGCAGGCAGTAGTCGCTTGTGGCTATTTAAATTTATTAAAATTGGTCACATTAGCCACATTTCAAGTGTTCAAATCACCACATGTGGCTAGTGGCTGCCACATTGGAAACACATGGCAGATATGGAACATTTCCTCCCCCAACGAGAGGTTTATTAGACAGTGCTAAGGCTGATCCGGGTAGCTCAAAACCAAGAGATGGATTTTAAAGAACCTTTCTGGAAATTATGTTGCTGTTCAACGTGCTTCTATAGGAATACAAAAAGAAAAAAAGGGTCTGAAAACTCTGAAGGCCCCACTGCTTGTAGGTCAACATGTCCTTCAGAGGTGCCTGTTGTCACATGGCAGGAAGTTTGGAAGAAAACTATTGTTTAGCTAAAACCATGAAATTGCCGTTGAGACTAATTTTATTTCTCCCAACCCCCAAGCTGCTCCAATGTCCTGCTTAAAGTATAGTAATTACCTTGATGCAATCTGTTACTGTAAATTATTTACAACGAAATGGCTTAGAGGTTGGTCTTGATTTGTTTTGGAGAAATTGACTCCTCACCATTTTAATTTTCCTTATGACTCAAATAACTTCCTTGGCTCTGACTTCCGTCTCACCTCTACGCCTAGGATGGAAATGGTCCTCCTCCAAAGCAAGTGGAAAAACACCTAGTTCACTGACTGCTGGTATTCGGTTAAACTGTATGAGATTGCCATTTGTATAGGTCAAAAACTGCCTAGTATCAGCAATTTAATGTGGTTCAAATGGACTAGCACAGGCAGGAATTCCGACAAATTTAAGCATCGCCCTCCTCCCCTACGAGCACGCCAGCCAGGGGCACCCACGCAGCATCACCAAAGGACAGGCTGCTGGGAGGACCCAGCAATTCAGTGCAGTTAAATTTGTCAGTTTTTTTTTTTTTTTGAGCCCCTGTCATGAGCAAGGCACTGTGAGGGTAAACAGAAAGAAATTATTTGGGGAGGGGTGAAGTTGAGAAATAAAATGCATGTGCTACGCATAATTGCTGACGTCCATTGTGTGTTTACCGTGTGTTATTTTTATGTTCTTCACATGCAATCATATCATTTCCTCTTTACAGCAACCCTTTAAATAAGCACTCTGGTGATCTCCGTGTGGTAAATGAGGAAACTGGGCCCGGAGAGGTGAGTACCTTGCTCAAGGTCGCAGAGCTGGGAAGCTGTGGGCCCCCGAGCTTGTGCTCCGACTCTCGCCACCGGGCCACCTGCTAGTGGCTACAAGGCACACTGGGGATGGCAGAGGCAGATTACAGACTTCTGTGGGGGAAGGTTGAGTTTTGAGGGGATGAGCCTGTCGGGGAGCAGGGCCGGCAGTGTTCTGAGGGAGCTGAGGGCACGATCACAGCCAGGAGCATGAGATTGTAACCGAGGTCCCTCTGCCATGGGGTGCCGAGCCCAGACTGGCAGAGCAAGACAGGGGATACAAACCGACCCTCCAGCCCCCTGAGAAAACGGGGCAACCCAGCATTTCCAGTGCCGGGGGAGGCAGGAGTGTGGCAGACAGCGAATGACAGCGTTCGTGGTGATCGGGTTTCGTCACAGTCGCAGTGGAAGTGCAGGGGCAGGGAGGGACGGAGGACTTTGGGTGAAGGAAGGTTAGGCACAAATGTGCATTGAGCAAAGTGCTTTCCATGGATTATTTCAGGTCTTCACCAACCCCAGTATAAAAGCTATAGTCCTGTTACTGTTCAGACAAGGAAACTGAGGCTTGGATATATTGAGTAACTTGCCCAGAGCTACCCAGCCAATAACAGGCAGGGCTAGAATTCAGTCCCAAGCTGGCCCCACGGCCACTTGCTGCAAATCACCACAGGCCAGGGGAGCGGAGAAGGAGCTTTGAGACACAGCAGACCTAAAGATGCAGGTTTAGGCCAGTGTGGTCCTCTGATGGGTGAGACGCTGGCAAATTGCTTTTTCCTCTTTCTTTGTGGGAAAGACCGACATAGGTGGCTGCCCCTGTCCTCGCTGAGGAGTTGATTATCTGATCTCGGTCTTAGGCAAACCCAAGACCCCCCACCCCCACCCCTGCCGAATCCTTCGGATGAGAAAGTTTCCTCTTTCCTTTGTGCAGGACCAACCCTGGCCGAGGAATCCTCACCCTCCCCTCCCTCCCTCCCATCTCCTCCCTCTCTCCCTCCCCCTGCCCAGCAGGGCTGAGAATAAAGCTCAGGACTCTACCTGCCCAGCAAGCCCAGTGGACGGAGGCACAGGCCAGGCTGAGGAGCAGGGCGGCCCGGCTGGCAGAGGTGAGGCGCTGCATGCTGGCGAGGGAGGTGTGCCGGGTGCCCGGTGCCACGCGGGGCGTGTGCTCTGCGCTGAGCTCACTCCCGTCCTGCAGGACCTGGAAAACAGCTCTGCCAGAGGTGAACTTCTGTCTGTGTTTGGGGGAGAAGGGGGTGGAGCAAAGGAAACTTCACCTGTCACACCTTCTCACCGTTCTAGAAGGGAAGCCAGGCTGTTGGCTGAGGGGAGGAAGGGAGGGGCACTTGTGCCCTTCTCCCTGGAGCACAGATTTTGTCCCTGTTGAGAAAAAAGAGGAGAGGAGAGAAGATGTGTGTCCTGCTGGTTCCTTGCAGACTGGGGCCTCTCCCCTCTGCAGGCGTGGCGTGGGTGCCCTATTCCATTCAGTCTAATGTTTGCTGAGCACCTACTGTGTGCATTGCACTATGCTGAAGTCCGGGAATCCCCGCCCTCAAAACGCTTTCATTATAATCACGCGTCATTACGCCGCAGAGCAGTGGTTCAGGAATGACTTGGGAAGGACAAAGTACTTCGGGTGTCAGAGCAGGAGGCCACATCTGCTGATGGGAGACCTCACAAAGAGAACGATGTTTGACTTGCCTTGAAGGATGGGTAGAATGGTGACAGGCGGTGGCGGGGAAGAGGGCATTGCAGGTAGAAGGGACAGAGGAGCAAAGGCCCAGAGGTTACAATGGTGCCTACGTGTAGGTGAGCTGAGGAGGGAGTGGTGGGGGCAGAGAATGACTTCTGTGTGCCTGGTAGGGGAGGAGGGGCGTTTGAAACCAAGGGAAGGTTTTGTAAAGATTTTGAGCTGCATAGTACCTAGGTTGGAGCTCTGCCTTCAGTCTAAAACTTGTGGAACGCCCACCACGTATATGAAAGGCACCATCCTCGGCATTTGAGACCGAGATGACTGAGACGTGGCCCCCAGCCTTGGGGAGAGCCCAGTCCAGCAGTGGGACCAGGCAGCGAAGAGAGCAATTGATGCACGAGGGCAAGATTCAGATAGGGGAACCTTCCGTGGTTTAAGCGGGAGTGACTAACTCTGCCCACGAGGCCAGGGGAAGGATATGCAGAGGAAGTGGATTGGGTGGGGTGCTGTTCATGTGCGCCGGTGGGAGTTGGGCTTTGCAAGTGAAAGGAACAGCACGTGCAAAGGTGAGATAACTGTGTATGTGCGGGCCTGTCGTGCTCAGATGTGTACATTGTGTTCCTGCGCACACATGGGCCTGGTAAGAGTGAGGGGTGGAATCGGCTCTGTGGGAGGACACGGAAGCCATGCGTGAGCCGAAGGTGAGGATGTCCTACTGCAGGGGAGGCACTTTCTTCTAATTCCCGTAAAGGGATAAGTTAGTGGTGGCCTTGTGTTCCTGGATTGGAGCATGGGGCAGACGTGCTGGAGGAAGGTGTAATCGTCAGGCAGTGGACGCGTCCAGTTTAGTCCTACCACTGGTTGAACATTAAACAGTTACCAAGTGGCTGCCACATGCCAGGCCCTTGGCAGGAGACGCTGAGGTGAGTAAGGCCACACAGCTCTTGTCCTCAGAGAGCTCAAGGTCGAGGGAGGGAGGCGGAGAAATAATGACAATACAATGAAATACGTGTGGTGAGCAGGTCTCTACAAAGAACGGGGACATCATGGAAGAGGGTTGAGGACTAGGGGATTCAGAGAACGTTGCACAGTGAAGGTGGTGTTTTGACCGGACACTTAAAAGAAGCGTAGTTCACCAGCGCAGGAGAGGGAGGCATGAACACGGGCCCTCCACTAGGGAGAAATAAGTGATTTACTGTCCTGGGGCACGGGGTGGGGTCACAGTTTGTCTGGTTGGACCAAGAACAGATTGGAAATGGTCCTGAATCCCAGACAAAGGAAACCAGGCTTTGTCCTATGATCGGGGTGCCATCTATAAGGCGACGCATTTGTATTTCTGAAACAAGGAGATCTGAGGACCACGGGCCCGGATTCGGGGAGATCACCTAAGAAGCTACTGCAAAAGTCCTGTGAGAAGTCACAAGGGCCTTGACATGGTAACTTGGACTGAGGATGCAGAAGACGGAGAGAGAATCGAGAGGCGTTTAGGAAGCCAGTCGACTGAAGGGAATCCAGGAAGAGGCAACCAGGATTAAGGCAGAGTTTCCAGTGGGGGTGAGCAAGTGGCCGTGGGGCCAGCTTGGGACTGAATTCTAGCCCTGCCTGTTATTGGCTGGGTAGCTCTGGGCAAGTTACTCAATATATCCAAGCCTCAGTTTCCTTGTCTGAACAGTAATAGGACTATAGCTTTTATCTTGGGGTTGGTGAAGACCTGAAATAATCCATGGAAAGCACTTTGCTCAGTGCAGACAGGTGACAAGTTATGAACTCAGTAAGTGTTAGCCACTATTTTAATACAAGGGTCACCATACATAGGAAATATCTGAGAAAAGGGAGAAGAGCAGTTTTAGGAAAAAAATAATGCTATTTATGTATTGGTTTATTTATATCCTGCCTTGGTCCACAGAGGGTTTAAGGAAGCTTATCTATAATAATTGAGCTAGGTAATTTGGGTTCAGTGGCTCATGCCTGTAATCCCAGCACTTTGGGAGGCTGAGGCACAAGGGTCGCTTGAGACCAGGATTTCCAGACTAGCGTGGGCAACATAGTGAGATCCCATCTCTAAAAAAAAAAAAAAAAAAATTAGCTGGGTGTGGTGGCACATATCTGCAGTCCCAGCTACTTGGGAGGCTGAGGTGGGAGGATCACTGGAGCCCAGGAGTTCAAGGTTACAATGAGTTATGATTGGGCTAATGTACTTCAGCTTGGGTGACAGAGCAAGACTCCAACTGTAAAAAAAATAAGTTTTAAAAATAAATTTAAAAGAAATGTGAAGAAATGAGGTAAAGAGAAGTTTTGGGTAGGACATATAAGATGGGCCCATGAGCAAGTTTAGAGCACAAAATACAATGCATGTTTTCTTTTCTATTTTTTTTTTTTTTGACCATGCGTATTTTCTAAGCTTTCTGGTAGCCAGTGTGAAGAGGGCAACATGATCACATACGTCATCATGTTGGCAAAACAAAAACAGAAGGAGAAGCACAGCTGCTTTACATTCAAACGCCAGAGAGGAATTTTTCTTGTCAGTCCCTGCAGACAGGACATTGCTTAATAGAACAAACACAGTTCTCAATGTTCTCTGCACAGTAAGCCCCGCAGCAAACTTCACAGGGCATCGCTGATTTATCCAAAAAGCACCAGAGGTAACAGCAGTGCGTGGAATCTGCAAAATTTTCCAGGGACTTAAAAATGTTTGAAACCTGAAAAAATGTTCTCAGATCCAAAATATGAATGGCAACAACAACAAAAAACAGGGCAAAAGAAATAATTATTTCAAAAGCAACATTTAAGAACGATTTCAAACGGTTTAAATAGAAATGATTTAGTGTGGGTGCATTTTAATAGGTTGAATGTGTGCAGAGCACGTCCCTCCTAAACGACCAGAGCTTGGGACCTGCAGAGATTTAAAAGGGCCCTGGCCGGGGTGGTTGTAGCGGTGGATTTGGCAGCATTCGCAGGCTAAGCCGCAGCATCCTATCAGAGCATCTCAGAGAAAGCTCTTCTGGGGAGCTGTATGTGGAGGGGAAGGGTAACGTTTATCCCTCCTTTCCAGTTTTATCGTTGTTATTTATTTGGGACTGTCTTAGATTAGCCCTTTGCAGGACAAACATTCTCTTATCAACAGACGGGAAGGACTTTGTTATCCTAAAATAGGATGGGCTTAACTGGCCACTGATAACTCGTTAATTCCCAAATAAAGGGCTGTATGATAACCAGTTTACAGCTGTCACCAGCATTAGCTGTTTTCAATAGGTCTCCGGCTACTAACTCCATGTGGCTGGTTTCCTCCCTCAGGAACCCTCTCAGGTGTTCGTATCAGGTTTTCTTTGGAGGGTGTACCAGGAAGCTGCCTTGCTCAAAGCTAGCCGTTCTGCAGGAGCTTGCTTTCTTAAGACTTTTTTTTAAAAAAATAGTTGAGACAGGTATTTGGTTACACATGCTTTTTAAAAAAGTTTGGGCTAAAATGTCTGTGTCCAGGCTCCATGGTGGTGGTTGGGATGGGATGGCCAAGAGGGTGGGGTTCCAGGGCCCTCACTGCCTCCAATTTTATCTGTTGTCCCTGATAACATTTTGTTTGAAGAAGGAAAGAAGGGGACAGAGTGTCTCCAGTGTCCGTGGCCTGGAATGGCCGAGGTCTATGGGAAGAACACTTGATATAAAAGAAGCTTCTCTTGTGATTCCGGTAGGCCCTTTACTGCCTGCCCATCTCGACCAGCCCTGGGATTGGGGCTCTCGTCTTCAGAACGGTGGCCCTGAGCACTGTGGACCGCGCCTGATTCTCTGGCTTCCTGGCAGAGACGGGGCTGATGGCTTTTCTGTGTGTGGCTTTGTCAGGGTCTGTTCTCACAAAATAATGGCAGGCACTGGGCGCTTGTGGGACCCAAACATCTAGACCTGAGTCCGAGCAGCACTTAGTTTGTGGAGGAGCTTAACCTCACTCACTGCCGCTCAGCGATGGGTCTGTAACGTGGAGAGAATGAGTGTCATTTTCAGAAAAAGGAGAACTACAGAGAGTCCAACCTTGACGTCATACCACAGAGCTGCTCACAAGGCCTAGAACTCGCCCTTGGGAATCCTCTTTGAACAGCTCCCAGGATCACTCTCCAGCTTGCTCTTAATCCATAATTGCCGTGGGAGGTGATGGGCATGGCCCAGACAGACGCCAGGGGTTAGAACGATGAGCTTTCCTCGGGGCTAAAGCCGCCTTCCACCTGGGCCCTCATTCCCTCCTGTTTTCTCTGAAGTGTGTGTCTTAATTTCCACACATATGGGGGTTTTCTAGGTATCTTTCTCTTCTTGACTTTTAGCTTAATTGCACTGCGATCTGCCCACATACTTTGATGATTTCCATTTTTCAATATTCCTTAAGAGCCATCCTATGGCCGACTTTTATAAATGGCGGTGCTTGAAAAGAATGTGTGAGGTTCACTTGTGGGGTTCAGTGCTCTGGGAAGTGCCTCAGATCAAGAGTGCTAACTGTGTGGTTCAAAACTTCTGTATTTTTCCTGTTTTTTAAAAATTTGGTCTGCTTACTCTATTGAATCCTGAGACAGGTGATTGTGGGTTTCTCCCCTGTAGTTTTGTCAATTTTTGCATTAAATAGTTGAGGCTATAATTTAGGTCCATACAAATACAGAGTTGTGACACCTTCCTGGCAAATTGGAACGTCTTTAAAAACTCATTCGGTAATATCCGTCTTTCTCTCTGGTAATGCTTTTGGCCATAAAGTGTGCTTTGTCTGATGTTGTCACCGTTACACCAGTTTCCTTTTGCTTTATTTTGCCTGCTAATCATTTCCCATCATTCTACTTTAAACTTTCATAAATCTTTTTGTTATGTTTCAGGTATGTATCTTATAAAAAAAACATAGTGTTGAATTTTTAAAAAACCCAGCCTGACAATTTTTTCTTTAACTTGGCCACTTGATCTATTTACATTGAATGTATTTCCTGGTATGTTTGGGTTTAAATCTATCATCTTACCAAGTGTTCTGTAGTGTTTTTATCTCTCTTATGTTCCTTTTTTCTTTTTTCTCACTACTTTTGGATTGAGTCTTTTGTTATCCCATTTTTTAGAGATTACAACATGCATTTTTAATGTATAAAAGTCCAATATTAATTGGTGCGTTTACGCCTTCACAGAAGATGTGAAGACCTTGGACCTGTAACTCTGTTCACTCGCTTTATTACAGGCATGTATGTTAGCTATGTACATATTAATATTTTAACTCAATAAGTCATTATCATGATTTTATAAGTGGATATATAAGTGAAATTTATTTAAATCCATCCACATATTTACCAATTTATTGTTCTCAGTTGCTTTCTGCGTGTCTAGTCTTACATCTGTGATCATTTTCCTTCTCCTTGAAGAATACCACTTAGTATTCCCTCAGTGGAGTGCTTAATATTCTCAGTTTTTGTTTGTCTGGATATGTTTTTATTCTTCCTTCATTCTTGGAAAATATTTTCACTGAGTGCAGAATTTGAGGTTGGCAGATATTTTCTTTCAGTGCTTTAAATGTATCATTTCATCTCTTTTGACTTCCACTGTTTCTGTTGAGAACTATCCACTTAATTGGGGTTCCCTTTTAGGTAATTTTTCTCTTTTATTCTTTGTTTTTTTTTTTTAATTTTTTTTTTTTTGAGACAGTCTTGCTGTTTCTCAGGCTGGAGTGCAGTGGTGTGATCACAGCTCACTGCAACCTCAAACTTCTGGGCTCCAGTAATCTTCCTGTATCAGCCTCCCAAGTAACTGCCTCAGCCTCCCCAGTAACTGCGCGTACCACCACACCTGGCTAATTTTTAAATTTTTTTGTAGAGATGGGGTCTCACTATGTTGCCCAGGCTGGTCTTGAACTCTTGGTCTCAATTGATTCTCCTATCCTGGCCTCCCAAAGTACTGGGATTACAGATGTGAGCCACCATGCCCAGCCCTATTTGGTTGTTTTTAAGATTTGTGTTTGCCTTTGGTTTTCAGCAGTTTTACTCTGATATGCTCAGATATGGATTTTTTTTGTATTTGTCCTACTTGGGAGTTACAGGCAATGGAATATGGAGTGTGATGTCTTTCTTAAGTTTTGAAAAGTTGTCAGCCATCAAATACTACTTCTGTCCTATTCTGTTCTCTCTTTTTGTGACTCTGATTACATGTAGGTTAGAGCTTTCCACTATATCCTCTAGTTCCCCTACCTTCTTTGTTCTCCATCTTTTTGTTTTTATGTATTTTATTCTGGATATTTTCCTTTGTTCTTTTATTAAATCTATTGTCATCTGTGTCCAATCCTCCTTTATAACTATGCATCAGGTTCTTAATTTCAATTATTTTAGTTTTAGTTCCAGAATTTCCATTTTGTTCTATTATATATATATATTTTTCTCTGACAAACTATTCAGTCCTCTTTCTCATCTTCATTAACAGAGAGAACATAATTATTTTAAAATCTGTGTCTGATAACTTTAATATTTGCCACCCCTCCCCCATCAGTCTGTTTCTGTTATTTATTATTTCTGCTGGTTTTCATTCATGTGGTTATGTTTCCTTGTGTACCTGGTTATTTTTTTGTAGTGTGTAAAATGGTAATTACATACAATTATTTATAGAAATAATGTGGGGAGAAGATAAAAAAAAGAAATATCTTGAGACCTAGGATGATGTTACCTTCCTATAGACTTGATTTTTGTTGCTGTTGTTGTTGCTTTAATCAAGCAACAAAAATCTGCCATCGTGTCAGCCTAGTCTCAGTAAGTGAGATGATTTATGACTAAGCTGTAGACTTTCTAAGTGTCAGTTTGTTTTGGTCACCTTTCCTCTATGGTGCAGCCCTTCCAAAATTTTTTCCCCAAGGAAATAATCAGAGATGAGCACAAAAATATATATCCAAGGTTCTTCATCTCAACATTACACTGTTTGCAAAAATGAAAGCTTAGAAGCAGCTTATAATAGAATAAAAGATAACTATTAAAATGATGTTTTAGAATAACATTTAACTATTTGGGAAAACACTTGCCATATTATACAAAGCAGAAAGAGCAAGATACAAATCTATTATACATCAGTATAATTCCAGTTTTGTGATACACACACATATACAAAGAAAGAAGTTTGGAAAGAATCCTATCGAAATGTCAGTAGTGATCATATCTAGGATGTACAACTTTGGGTGGTTTTTATTTTCTTCTTTATACTTTTTTTTGTTTTTCAGATTTTTTACAATTAATGTGTATCACTCTTACAATCAAGAAATATAAAAAAATCAAGTTAATACATTTTAAAAGTTTTTCATAGGAAAGCAATGTAGTCCCAATGAAGCAGATAGACAACATTTTACAGTATCTGTCCAATTGTCTGGGGACATTTTTCAGTGTCAGGGAATCTTCTTTTCCATTTTAAAAAATGTTAAATTTTAAGTTTCCTATGGTGTAGAGAACTGTTTATCAACCAACAACAGCCTTTATGCTTGGGGTGCTCAAAGTCTACGGTAGAATATACAAACACATCCAAGAATGTTCAGGACAAATGAAGAGTAGAAACAAGACACAGAAGAAAACATAGAATTTCAAATTAGAATCTCAATGTTGGGAAGGGATGTCAGAATCCAGCTGGCCCAATCCTTAACCTCGGGCGAATGCCCTGCTCTGAAGAAAGTCGTAAGTCACAGAGTTTGGGACACCTGCATTGGACCTGGCCTGCCTCTCGAGGTTGTTACGTGAACTTCTGCTTAAATGCTTCAAGTGACCAGTGTCTCAGTAATTTTTAAGGCATCCAGTTCTTCTGTGGGACAGCTCTGTTAGGAAAGTACGTGAGTTACCAGCGTCAAACGGGGAAGGGCATTTTAAGGTGAAGTTAATAAGCAATTGGAGGGAAGGGCCCTCTCAGCTCTGTGACTCTGTGATGGGCACTGTCTGGCTCCCTGTAATCAGCCCTGTCATTTGCACAAAATATTTCTGTTGGCGAAACAGCCCTTGTGGTCAGATTCATTTTTTGTTTAATAAACAGAGATGTGAGTTCTCAAAGAGTAACTTTAAGCTAAGGTTTTTGGAAATAAGCTGCAGGTTTATGATAAACATTCAGCCAATTTTTCTTTTCTAGTTTTGTTCATGTAAAACTGAAAGGGAGCAGAGAGTGGAGTCAGAGATTGTTTGGCCCTGTCTTCTCGACGTCCACTCCTACTGTGTCTTTCTGGCCTCTTTTATCACTTTCCTTCACTCTCTGTCTCTCTTTCCCTCATCTCTTTCTCTCTCTCTCTCTGATTCTTTGTCCATATATTTTATTCTATTTTGAGACAGGGTCTCACTGTGTCGCCCGGGCTGGAGTGCAGTGGTGTGACTGTAGCTCACTGCAGCCTGAAACTGCTGGGCTCAAACCATCCTCCTTCCTCAGCCTCCACGTAGCTGCGACTACAGGTGTGGGCCACGCCCCAAATTCCCTGATCTTCTCTTGTCCAGGCTGCCCTTAGGTTGGTTGGTTGGGAACACAACTGACCCTGAGTCAGGAGTCCTGGATTCCAGTTTTCATGTTGTCACTTCCCGTGTGACCATGGAGAAGTCACATAACTTTGATGTTGACGCTACCCAAGAGATATGATGCGGACTGTCCAGGAAGGGAAGACAAGGGGAAACCCAGAGGAATGGTGCCGTCCATCCTCGAGGGGAGACCTTTATCTGGGTCCTCAGGACTCCCTTGAGGGGATAAACGATCCCCAGAAGGGTTCTGCTGTGTACAGTCCCGGACGCAAAGGTGTTAAGTCCTGTGAGAAACCGACTGGAAGGCGGTGAGGAAGTGAGGAGACCGGCGTCAGGAGCCCTGTGTTCTGCTTCTCGCTCTGCCCTCCTGGGCTGCAGGACCTCAGGCAAATCACCGCCACCTCCAGGGGGCTCTGTTCTCTCATCTCTGAAGTAAGGGAATTGGGTTACATGATCTCTAAGTTTTCTTCTAGTGGTACAATTCCATGACTCTGTGCTTGGGGCGGGACATTATAATAAATGGAGAGAGAAGAGAAACAACCTAGTAAATTCCTTTTTTTTTATAAAGTGGAGGTGGGAATTATGAAAAGAAACTCATAGTGTACTTCAGAGTAAATATTGTAGAAAAGGCGAATAGCGGGGGAGGTGCTCCCAAAGGCGACAGACAAAAATCCATGTATGACAAACTCGGAGGCATTCTGTTCACTTCACCATACAATTTTATGTTCCTAAATCTCATTTCCAGCTTGTGATGCGGCAAGTGAAGACAGGAACGAGAGGCACGTAAAGCAGCTTGGTGCTGAAGAGCAGAGAAACAGAGACGCTAGTAAGGAATGTGGAGGCGGAGAGCAGGGAGGCTTGGCGAGGCAGGACCTTCTCCTAAGGAAGGAGGTGGTCGTGCCCTGAGGGGGGCAGGGGGACCAGATGGAGAGTGGGGAGTGTGGCTGTCTCTGAGAGCCGCTAGGGGAGTGCTAGGACCCAGGACGTGATCAGAGGACAGAAAGCGGTAGGACAGCAGTGAGGGTCACAGTGGCATGGGTTGTAAGTGGTGTGTGCTGAGACACGTTGCTGGAGAAAGTCCTGGCCGGGAGGAAGTGGAAATGTACGTAGCAAGGTTGATCCTGGTCCCAGCGTGCATGAGTTTGATCGCAGTGTGCTGATACGTGGACTCTTGAATATTACTGCCAATGAATTGCATTTGAGCGTGTGTGTGTGTGAGCGCTCACGGTGGAAGAAATTGAATATCATTACCTCTCTCTTTAGCAACCTCAGATCATCCTTTTCTATCTTGAACACTTTTCTCTATTAGTGTGGATTTAAAGGATTGTGGATGGTGGGGTCAGTGCCTGGCCAATGGTGGATAGTATTACTATCCACTTAAGCTTAAGTGGATAGTAAAATCAATTATTTGAGTGAAGCTGATCTGGCTGGAATTCAGTTTAGAAAAATTAGACACTGTTTTTGGAAAAGTCAGATTGTTATTTTCCACCTACATTATTATTTTTGGATTAAATTCTTGCAAGGTTTTTGGCTCGCTCTCTACTTACGCTTTTTCATTTTCTAAATGACGATGATCCGTAAATTGATCTTGTACAGCTAAACATGCGGTTGTGCACAACCTCTTCCTAATCCTGGGTACGAGGACACGGGAGGCCCTCTGTTTAAAGGAATGTCCACTTTAAAGTGGTGCGAGTGGAACGCTCAGCTCTTCACCCTCAAGAGCCATTTTATAGAAAGTCCTCGGGGCATCAAACTGCCTTGCCGGAGACCTTCGAGGACGAGTTAGAGTGGCAGCAACTGGCAGTGTGCCCCAGACTTCTAAAGAATGGGGACGGTGGTATTCAACACTAAACGTCAAAACCAGTGTTCTTTTGGGTGATATAGAGGACTGATTCTGCTCTGAGAAAGTTGTTTCTCTCAAGACTTAATGCCAAATGTTATTTGCCTTCAGAGTATTGAGTTGGGAATTTTGAGAGTCTGTATAATGATTAATAGGAGAATTACTTGCTTTTTTAAAAGGTCAGTGACATTTTTATAATTAAATAATTATAGAAATAAAATAATTAAATAAGAGTATTCCATCTGGCTTTGGGCAAGGCATTTAGGGTGTTCCTTACTTTTCTGCAAGAGCGTGGATTGGACTACATCTTTGTCTGTTTCCCTCTGGTCACTCGAAACCCTTTTGGGGACCAGAGCTGTGTATAGTTCCTCTCTCCTCCTTTTCCTCTTCCTTCACTCTTGAGATTCACAGCAGAGAACTTAGGAAGTTTATTTTGCTTTTGGACAAACCGGACTATGGTTTCAGCACTCTCCCTGTTCCAATTTTCCACGAGTCAGCAATGCTCTGAGATGTTGCACATAAAAAATTGAGCTCAGACAGGGAACTTCTAGAGAAATGTAAAGATACCTTTGCATGGTTCAAAGGGATCATCTCAAATGTACATAATGAGTAAGGAAAAGTAGGAGTTCCCATTTTTTAGATGTACATGGCAACTAGAGCTCACAGAATTTTTGGGGGGTTATCAACTGTCTCTTCCCTTGAAAACATAAATAAAACCCTCTGGTGATGCTTCATTTCCTCTTCAGCTACTGCTCAGCCCCATCTCTTCCCTTCAGAGCCCAAGATTTTGAGAGTTGTCTGTACTTGATGTCCGTATGCATCTCGTCTTCACCAGCCACTGACTTCCTCACTCTCCGGCTCCTACTTTGAATTCCGCCCCCTTCGCTCCATTGAAGTGGATCCTCTGTGTCCCCAATAGCCTCCAGAAGCTTCTTAGCTCTCCTCTTTGTGACCACTGCATGACTCTCGAGACCTTCTCTTGAGTTATTCTTCTGATCTTCCTCCTCCCTCTGTTTCCTGTCTGTCTCCTCTTTCCAGCCTTGAGATTCTTGAGTGTCCCTCTCTTCAGGCCTGGACTTCTCTGTCTTCCCCTTTGTTATGGGTTGAATTGTGTCCACCTCAAATTCATGCATTGAAGTCTTAACCCTGAGTACCTTAGAATATGACTTTGTTTGGAAACAGGGTCTTTGCAGAGGTAATTGGTTAAGATGAGTTTATACTGCAGTGGAGTGGGCCAATGCAATGTGACTGGTGTCCTTGTAAAGAAGGGAGATTGGGACACAGACACACACATGTGAAGATGAAGGTGGAGAATGGAGTGATGCTTCTACAAGGCAAGGAATACCAGAGATTGTCAGCAAACCACCAGAAGCCAGGGGAGAGACAGGGAGCAGATTCTCCGTCACAGCTCTCAGAAGGAATCAACCCTGCTGACACCTTGATTGCAGACTTCTGGCCCCCAACCCTGACACAATAAATTTCTGTTGTTTAAGCCATCTACTTTGTGGTATGTTGCTGTGGTAGCCCTAGCAAACTGGCGCACCCTTCTACTCTTTCCCCACCCTGGTGGTTCTCCAATGTTTTGGTCTCAGGGCCTCTTTATACGGTTAAAATTTTTTGAGAAGATCAGGAACAAGGCAAGGATGTCCCCTCTCACCATTCCATGTCAACAGCATGCCAGAAATCCTAACTAATACCATAGTATAAGAAAAGGAAATAAAAAGTATACTGATTGGGAAGGAAGAAATAAAACTATCTTTGTTTGCAGATGAATTAATTATCCATGTAGAAAATCTGAAAGAATTAACAACAACAAAAACTGCTCCTGGACTAATTTTTTGTATAGCAAATCCCTTTTCCTTCCTACCTGTCCAGAAGGCCCACCAGAAGCAGTCGGCTGTTAGCTGGCATGTCCTACCTCAGGAGTACATCCACCCTCTAGCCCTGTGTCATAGTTTGGTTTGCAAGGATCTCAATCACCTTTTCCTTCCATAAGATATCACACTGGGCCATTACACTGATGACATCATACTGATTGGACCTACTGAGCAAGAAGTAGCAGCTATTGTAGACTTACTGATGAGATATTTGGGTATCTGAAGATGGGAAATAAATCAGACTAAAATTTAGGGGCCTTCTGCTTTAGTGAAATTTCTAGGGGTCTACTGGTATGAGGCATGTTGAGATATCCCTTTTAAGATGAAGGATAAGGGCCTCTTTGGAACTGGGGGCAATATATTCCCCATTTGGGTGTGTTACTCCAGCCCATCTACTAAGTGACTCAAAAGCTGCTAGTTTTGATTGGGGCCCAGAACAAGAGAAGGTCCTGAAATAAACTTAGGCTGCTGTACAGACTGCTCTGCTGCCTGGGCCATATGGTCCAGCAGTTCCAGCAGTGCTTGACATGTCAGTGGCAGATAGGGATGCCCTTTGGATCCTTGGGCTGGCCCCTGTAAGTGAATCTCAGCACAGGTCCTTAGGATTTTGGAAGGAAGCACTGCCATTCTCTTCTACTCTCCTTTTGAGCACTGCCTTAGTAGAAACTGAATACTTGACCATGGTCTACCAAGTTACCTTGAAGCCTGAGCTGCCCATCATGACCTAGGTGTTACCTAACTCACCAATCCATAAAGCTGGATGTATACAGCAGGACTCCATCATCACATGGAAGTGGTATATACGTGATGGGGCCTGAGCAGGCCCTGAAGGCACAAGTAAGTTACATGAAGAAGTGGCCCAAATGCCGATGGTTTCTACTCCTGCTACATTGCTTTTCTCTCCCAGCCTGCACCTGTGGCTTCATGGGGAGTATGCTATGGTCAGTTGACAGAGGAAGACAATTCTAGAGGCTGGTTTACAGATGGTTCTACACTGTATTCAGGCACCACCTGGACGTGGACAGCTGTAGCACTTCAGC